>JAVYIG010008461.1:0-89152 GCA_035222895.1 Strongylocentrotus droebachiensis
TGAATACATAGACTAATCGCGGCGACGACTGTGATCTGTGGGACGAGGTGCGTCAGCATCTCGGCCTTTACTAACCTGAGTGGTTGTTGTAGTTTATTTCTTTTGTTTTGTATTATATTTCGGCTACCACGGCGGTAGATAATTAGATGCAAAGCATCTTACCCAGAAAGCCGGCCAAACCGCCCCTTCCAATCCGACGCACCAATCAGAGTAGACGATTCGAGAAAACTTCATGCATATTCATTATCAACATGTATAATCATAAATACATTTTTGAGCGGTTACAGAACACGGCGAGCGACGAAGGAGATCTCTTATCAAAGAGCCTTGAATATGCGGTCGAAAGGTTGAAATTATCATCTTTTAAGGAGTTACAATCAAAAGCTAGAAATCAGCAGTGAAAGGGGAAGATGTATTTGTTAATCTTCCAACGGGTTATGCAAATCTGCGATTTTTCAAGCCATTTCACTGTGCAAGGACTTCTTTGTGCGGACGACCACAGTCGCTGCCAGCACACCATCCCCATCGGCGTCTACTCCCGAAGCTGCCCAGAGTTCGGGGGCCGGGAGGTACTACTCACACCGCACGTACTGCACTGTCCCATTGAAGTTATCGTTTCACCTCTTATTTCTTTAATGAAAGAATGTGAACCAAACTTGTCACACAAAATAAATGATATCTTCAGTATAAGAAATAGCTAGGAAAACTCTTGCACAGGAACCATGCAGAATGTACTGCATAGAAGATATCTACCCTCTTTTGCACATCTATTACATTATAGACCTAAGCAGAATTACCAGAATTTGATGTCCTTTTCATTATTTTAATTCACTTGCATGCAGCTAGCTCAGCTAGCCTGCAAATTCAAAGCTCCATGAACGCATCGTTTTCACACGTACACAGATATTCGAGTGTTGTACAATAACAATTCCGACCAGCTGATCGTGCGAACCACTAGAGTCTATGCGTAGGTTAAAATGAAAAACAAGGGAACAAAATTTTACTATAAATCTACTAAAGTAGCAAAATAATAAATACCATAGTCAATAAGTAGAATATTGTTTTTGATAAATTCATATTTTATTCGAAATTGAACTAGATATTATTTTATTTTTTTAGTACATTTGAATACCGATTCCCCACAATTTCATGGACGAAGCCATTTTAAACACCGCGCGGTTAAAATTTAGCAAAGCAAGCCGCTGAAGCGGCTCGGTCCAGCGATCACTGCTGTAAAGCCACACGGCGTTAGTCTATTTTCAGACCCTGCTCGGCAGACAAGCAGCGCGCGAGGCCTTGTCCAAAGGCTACTACAAGTAGGACTGTGGGGATTTGTGGGCAATTTTCTGCGATTAGGTACCACGTACTTGATTGGTATCACATGAAAGGAGAATCCTTTGCGGTCATTATGATCATAATCACGAAGCAGATATTCCGTTTATTTATGCGTAACGAGGGCTTGAAAAGGACAGATAAAATATGTTTTTGTGGCCTAACGTTTTAATAACCTAATCAATTATTTTGAAAATGAGATGAATCTGTTTTCGATTCTGTTTAAAACGCATGACATGACACACGCGGCATATGAACATGAATCTATACTCGACAGTACAACCTGAATAGCAAATGAACAGTGAAAGAATAGAATTAGAAATCATAGGAATCATTTTATATCAACCCCTGTGAAGAAAAAAAAACATTTATAAATCATGATTCCTTAGGACTGCACCTAGCACACTAAATTCAACAATGCCAAATACTGGCAGCCCCCCCCCCCTAACGAATGTTTGTTATGTAAATTGACATAAATCGACTGACACGGCAGCAGGAACAACTTGAACAAAGACCATGAGCCCGCCATCTACTTGGTTATACACAGTCATTTCTGTGACTGCTGTATGTAACTACGGAACTATCCTCTACCTTGAAATTCACGTACACGCACGGAAGCCGGGTCCGCTTTTTATGTAAGAAAATTTACATTTTATCATTATTTGTGCGAGTCCATTCCTCTAATAAACTGATTGTCATGTTTAAAAACTTAAAGTTATGATCGAAATCGTGAGAAATTTAGCTTATTCACGTTTTCATGTCGCATTTTGACGAATGGAGTTGTCGATGGTGGTCAAAGTTTTCGATGTCTAAGTCCCACACAGGCATTGCGTATTCTTCTCCTGTTTAAGCGCTTTCAGTGACAGTACGCGAACACAGGTCTCGCACGAACTTCGTCACACCCGCACATAGCAGCATTACTATCCTGGATGTGTATTAAAACGCGCAAAACTGTATCGCAGTACATTCACGCACATTTGTCAAACCTGCTTTAAGAAACTTTCAAATGATATGACAAATAATTTAATGAATCAATGTTGATGAAGAGAAAGTAACGAATGGATCTTACAAGTTTCGATGGTAAAAAATTCCTTGATTTTCCAAATATTTGAGCCTGCTTTCACATTTTCTTGGTTATGGCTGACATATATTGACCACTGATTTGTGGAAAGAAACTTGTCAACCCCCACTTTAAAATTATTACTTTGTATGTAACACAATCCAATTATGTTTACATTTTGAATAGAGGTTGTTGATAATCGGCTTATTGAGAATCTTATGCAAATCATCCAAAATATGTATTAATGTGTTTTTGTTTTTGTTTTTGTTTTTTTGCATAATGAAGTAACCTTTTATCATAAGAAGGTGAGCAAATTTGTTGTAATAGGTGTAACACGCAAGACACATACTTTAAATGTTCGAGGCCTTGAAGATTATACTGTGTCTATTAATTTAATGTATTTGCTTTTTAATAACTGTTTACATTATGAAATTGATGTGACGAATACAAGCCACATTTGCTACTTTAACGTTTGAGGTCGATGGTAAGAATGCTGATTTTACAGAAGTTCGAACAGTTTCCATGCGTTGATTCATTTGCATTTATATTGTTAAAACGAGAGTCTACAAATCCCACGTCCCTTGACACACATGAAAGGTGTGTGTAATGCATCTCATTTAAATTGTGTAGTGATAAGATCGTCAATGCTTTTTTTTTCTTTTTCTGTGTAAATATAAACATATTACACTTGTGAAGAGCAGAGTTGAAAAGTTTGCAAAATAATTATGTAAAATGTACTGAGGTGTCACAAAATTCATGCCTAAATACTTAAACTTTGTGGTCCATGGAAGACCTGTTTCATATATTTAATCCTTTAGTGTATTATTTTGAATAACTGCATTCATTATGGGAGTGATGTGACATAATACTAGCCACATACCTTAACGTTCGGGGTAGATCAGAGGCGGCGCACCCATGGGCAGGGGGGGGGGGGCACAGTGCCCCCCACTTTTTCAAGTACCCAAAAAGTGCCCCTTTTTCCAAAGGAAGAGTGCCCCTTTAACTTTGTAAGAAGCGCCCCTTTTTACATAAAAAGTGCCCTTATTACTCTGATAAGTGCCCCTATTAATTTGTAAAGGTGCCCCCATCCCTTTCCACTTCTGATATGTGCCCCTTTTATTTTGACACGTACATCTTTTCCCGCATTGCAGCAAAGCTTTTCTGAGACGGTCCATATGCTGAGACAAGGCTGCGAGGCGCGAGTCCAATTTTACACCACGACAACGAACGCAATTGCAATGCATGCAGCACATGAATTCATACACGCAGCACATGAGCACACATAATATAAATGTACTCATAATATACATACATGTAATATGATAAACATGTACTGTACGTATGCGAATGCGTAGTACATGATCATGTGATAGGCAGTACAGCGTTATACAGAAACCGAAACGGCCATAATCAGTCAGACCGCAGCCGGTGCGGAAACCCTCCATTTTACTCAGCACGTATGCAAGAATTTACGTGTCTTGCATACGTAATGAGTAGTGCAGGCGGTCTTCCCGATCGGCAGTTTTTGCCTTTATAATTGTTCATTTCTCATGAAATGGGTCTTATTTTAAAGATAAAAAGTTGCACTCTCTATATACTTATATGACAATCATGTTAGATATATTTTGGAAACAAATATTTCGCCTTGAAAATGGGGTTTTTTGACGATAAATCTATCTAAAGAGTAGGGCTGATTTTCACATAGAAATCATTCTTGCGTCAAGAAGATGTTATAATCAGCATAAAGCATAAATATTTTTCTTTACAATGATATCAAAATTATTTTATTTTACGCTGTACCAAAGTCAGGAACCAAAAAAAATCACGCTCATGTTTATGAATAATTAAAAAAAGTAGTCAACTTTGCCGATGTGATAATACAGCATTCTGATTGGTCAACTACGTCAACTACGTCATATATGTTCCGCTTTGGTTTATTAACATTCTGAAAACTGGATTTTAGTAACCTAGTTTTGTGGCGTGCGCCTGTAATGCACGTGCGCGTAAACAGTCATGGCAACGACCTAAGGACCCTGGATCAAATACGTCAATTGTCCTTCTGATAATTATTTTCTACAATATTTCTTTTTTAATCATTTTTCTTATTTTTTTCGACCAGTTTGTGGCGCGGCGGAGCTCCCTGGAGTTTAATTATCAGTTATACATTGCCATTGCTCAGACGGCGAGCGTGCACGAGTATGAAATCACACAATTTCGCGCCATCATAGAAAGAACAAATTGGTAATTTCCGGGTTTTTAGGGTCTTAATTATTATGATTATAGAGAAAACATGATTTTGCGTCAATTAGGTTTTGACATTATTTTGATCAGTGACTTTTCATCTTTCCAACGAATCTCAAAGTAAACAAATTAATTATGTACCAAAGTCAGGAACCAAAAGCGAAATTCCGGGTACAAAATAGCTGTTGAAATGTTACAAATATAACGACCATAAAAGTGGTGAAAAAAGATTGTTTCAAAATTGTGAAATAGGGCAAGTTTCATATCAAACTGAAGCTGAAGATCTCTAGAGTAATTACCGTTGCGTGCTGCCATGTTGACTAAAGTTATCGACCACAAAAGCAGCTGTTTGTACACCCTTAGAAATCTCACGGAAAATCTCGTGAATTTCAGCACACGTGAATGCACGAGATTACCAAAGAGACGCTGAGTAAAAATCGGCTGCGGTCTGACTGTAATACGGCTCTTCCTGTATGGCGGTGTGACCAAAGTTCGCGCGTGACCAAAGTTCGCTTTCTCAAAAAATCGGTAAGATTTCGAAAATCTGATATCACCAATGGAAAGAGGGTCTTAAAATTACCCAGAAACGAAATTTTCTTTAGAATTGGTTGCGAAATTGTGAAAATATTGACAAAAGATCGGCAAATTTTGCAGTTATTTGCGTCCGTTCCGAAAAATTATCAACTTACCGATAAGGGTCTGGAAATCTTCATTTTGAGATCAGAAATCCTGAAAATTGTAAGTAAAGAGTGGTACGAACTGATTGTACGATATCTTGCCTTGCAAATTATGACATTACCTTATTTTTGATGGATCGCTTTTTTTGATAAATCAACTGTAAACCACCGTGCGTGAAGTTAGGTCTCATTGTTTTTATGACTTTTTTAGATGCAGCGCGCGCGCACGATCGGACATCGAATTCGAAATCCTTCGACGGTAAATTTTTCTAGTTGAACCAATCTGTAGTAAAAAACTTTGCCGTCCATTTGGAAATAATTGAAATAAATAAAGTTGACTGTGTAGAATGTGAGAAATCATAGATCGAATATCACATTTTAAGTTGTAATATGTTCTAAAATGTCCGCGAACTTTGGTCACCCCTTCATACACTAGTTTTTGGTTAAAGCCGCCATTTTAATATGCAGGTAAACATTGCGTCATCAATGTCTTCAGATGCGCATGTATTGTAGCGTCACTGCCTGCGCTGTGCGCTCACATCATATTTGCATGGGCGCGATCTTAATTTACGCGTAAACCACTGACCTTTGGAGGTCAGTGGGGTAAACAACTTTGTTTAACCGTACCCTTACAAAAAAAAAACATGGAAGTACCATTCTTGCGGTACCATGTTTACCATGGTTCTCATGGTGGATGGTAATTTGGACAAAGAACCATGGTAACCATGGTAACCATGGTACTGAAAACCATGGTAACACCGAAGTATGATAACCATGGTTCAGTGTTAACATGGTGTTCGGTACCATGGTTACCATGGTTCTCGGTACCATGGTTCTCGGTACCATGGTTACCATGGTTCTTGGTACTATGACCATGGTTTTCGGTACCATGGTTACCATGGTTCTCCCATACCTTTCGTTACCATTGTTCTCCTGTACCTAGGTTGCCATGGTACTTGTACTATAATGTTACTGCACGTACCCAGTCGCCTTTCCATTCTGCATGTAGCTTAATAAAAAAGAAAGCATTGATTACATTGAATGGTTGATTTTTTGTTATCATTTTCAAATCTACTACCTAAATTAAGCACTTTCAACACAGTATTCCTCATAATATCTGCCAGCCCTTGATCATTTAACTTTGAAAGAACATGCTGGCCTGCAAAGTAGACATAAAAATGACAGGAGCTGGCATGAAATCCACTTTCAGCACAATTATCCATATTCTCAAGGTTCAGCCACTACTCTTGTAAACATCATCTGTTAACAAAAGACATCACAATAATGCTGATCATTATTGTCAAATGATCATATGACGTATCAAACATCAAACAATGGAAACAATATGTTTACTTTTTTAAAGGCGTTTATTCAAACGAGCTAAAATCTAGCTCGCGTAAAATATATAAAACAATTTACAGTCGAAAACTGAAGTCTATTTCTATAGCGAAAGACTACCGCTTGTTACATTGCATATGACACTAAACACTTTCAGCACACAGCAATATTATAAGTAAAGTGGTTAGTCTATTTTATAGCGAAAGACTGCCGCTCATGCATATTCAATAGTACAATTTACAAACTGTCCTTCCAGCGGAGGTGCGAGATTCGTTGACGATGTCGTACTCGAATTTAGTTTGAAGAAACAATTGGTAGCTAGGCCTACTTGCTATGGTAGATCATAGATGACGTCGGTAATCATAATACAGTTAAAAAATGAATGATGAATGAAAGCCAAGAGTCTGCAATGTCGATCGGATGCGAAGTCCATGTATGGCGATGGTGAAACTTGGTATAGAGTTCGACGTCGACGGTGATCGAAGACAGATCGAAAGTCGATAAATTCATCATCAACCGGAGTCTGGATCAGACTTGCAAACGAGGAAACGCAAATCGAAAACGAAGAAGGTAAAGAGGAGGTTCTTACCTTCAATCAAAGTTTGACGTCGATGGTGTTCAAAGACAGAACAAAAGTCGATAATGCCATTGTCCAAATTCATTATTAGAGTTCGCAACAAACTTCAAGTTCAAACGCCAAAACGGAGGTCAACGACGAAAAAATAGTGATGGTGGCGTTGATGTTTTGGTCAAGATGATGATCAAGATGATGATAAAGAACGACGTCGATATGGAAACTACTCATTTGTCATGTTGCGTTTATATCTGTAATTTAAAAAAGACAATTTTGAATTAAATAAAAAAAAAATATATATATGAATCTCAACAACTTTCAACATGAAATCACACATGCAGTCACAGAGCAGAGGCAAATTAATATGACATCGATTAGCTTAATTCGTTAATTTGCTGGATTTTTATGCAGTAAAAGAATAAAACATTCAATCCTTCAAACAATGACACTATATACTAACAGTTGAGTTAATGACAATGTGTATGTTAATGGACAAACTTTGCTTTGAAAGTTTGAATGATATGCCCCATAAACCCATCAAGATACTACAACAAATTACGTACATGGGATCATACATGTTTAGTCTTAACTGTTGTCCTGTCGAAGGTATTTTAAGTCCCAGTTGACATGTCATAAATAACTATCTAGACATCAACAATATCTATGTACATATTGTTAATAAAGTAGATGATTCTTAAACTTACCCATACTGTTGTAGATTAGCCGGGAAAAACAGAATTCAGCATGATTTTGCAGATCTAAAACACCAAGATGTACACGAGGCATGAAGCTGGACTGTGAACAGTGCACGTACTAGCTATATTGCTGCATGTACACAGCATAAACGTACACTGCACTGCATGTACAGCGATTCTTGAAGGTAATAGTCTTGACTTGTGCAGACCTTCTTTATGATATTTCAAGCTGTTGCACAATTTCTACATTTATACACACTATTGATAAATGGCCAAATGAAAGTTGACTTTTCCACTCCTGTTTTCCCGTAATAAAAAATGCACAAGTCTTAAACTGCATTAATGCATATATTTAATTTTAGTCAGATTCCTAGCTGTATAGGCCTACTTTTTAATTGTCAGTTTTTCATTTAAACTAAAATCTTAAAAAACTAAAGGCCTATATGAAATTACATAATTTTACTGGGTACACGCGATATAGTTTTTCCCTACAATTCTAATTTAATAAAATAACAAAATCATAATTATCATGTTTTTTTATCATTCTTCTAATTATTTGTTTAACAATTGTTTTTATATATATTTTTTAATCATAATTTTTTCTATCTTGTTCTTATTGATTCTTAATTATTTTGTTTATAGTTCTTATATGTTTTGTTATTTGGTTTCATGAGTCCGGTAAAATGATTTCATGCGTTCGGTAATTTGTTGTCGTTTTTGTTTTTAAAAATTGCAAACGATTCCTACCGAACGACTCATACCTGCACATTAATTGTATACTATAACAAAGGTTATTGTATACTATTATTAGGCATTATTATCTATGTTATACTTATGTAAACATGTATAACCTCCTATTTGATGTTGAGCGCAGAATTAAATCAATCAGACAAACAAAACAACACAACATATGGTACTGAACCATGGTTAGAAACATACAACTGCCAATTAAGTACCACAATGTACCATGTACAAATTCGGAAGTACCATGGTATACCTTGGTATACCATGGTACTTGTCATATAACCGTGGTAAAACCATGGTTCTTGCATGGTAGTACCATGGTTAGAGACGAGTACCACAGGTACCATAGAGTACCATGGTACAAATTTGAAAGTATCATGGTATACGATGGTACTTGTCATATAACCATGGTAATACCATGGTTCTTTGATGGTAGTACCATGGTTAGAGACGAGTAACACAGGTATCATGTGGGTACCATGGTTTTACCATGGTACTTTTTTATAAGGGTTAATGGTGCCCATGTCTGCGCATGCGCACTGTTCTAACCGAAAAATGGTGTATTGGACTATTCACATTGCCAATGGCGCACGCTTTTATCATCTGCCAAATGTATGGAGTGATATAGCTAATACAATAGCTGCAAAACCCATAATTATATGAAGGTACATGTACATGCAAATGGCGTGGATAGTGAATGGTTTTGATAAAGAGTGTGCATTAAAGGGAATTTTTGGAATTTTTTTCTGTGATGAGGTACCACGTACTTGATTGGTATCACATGAAAGGAGAATCCTTTGCGGTCATTATGATCATAATCACGAAGCAGATATTCCGTTTATTTATGCGTGACGAGGGCTTGAAAAGGACAGGTAAAATATGTTTTGGGGGCAATATCATTTTAATAACCTAATCAATTACTTTGAAAATAAGATGAATCTGTTTCGAACAGTGAAAGAAATAGAAAATAATAGGAATCATTTTATATCAACCCCTGTGAAAAAAAAAACATTTTAAATCATGATCCTTAGGACTGCACCTAGCACACTAAATTCAACAATGCCAAATACTGGCAGCCCCCCCCCCCCCCCCAACGAATGTTTGTTATGTAAATTGACATAAATCGACTGACACGGCAGCAGGAACAACTTAAACAAAGACCATGAGCCCGTCATCTACTTGGTTATACACAGTCATTTCTATGACTGCTGTATGTAACTATGGAACTATCCATACCTTGAAATTCACGTACACGCACGGAAGCCGGGTCCGCTTTTTATGTAAGAAAATTTACATTTTATCATTATTTGTGCGAGTCCATTCCTCTAATAAACTGATTGTCATGTTTAAAAAAATTAAAGTTATGATCGAAATCGTAAGAAATTTAGCTTATTCACGTTTTCATGTCGCATTTTGACGAATGGAGTTGTCGATGGTGGTCAAAGATTTAGATGTCTAAGTCCCACACAGGCATTGTGTATTCTTCTCCTGTTTTAGCGCTTTTAGTGACAGTACGCGAACACAGGTCTCGCACGAACTTCGGTCACACCCGCACATAGCAGCATAGACCGAAAGCTTCAGTCTCTCTAATCGTCGGTTGTTCCACTGAGACTACGTCTGGCTCCACTAGACCTCCGATTAGAGAGACTGAAGTATGTCCCATCGGGACTGTACGGGACTGTACAGAACAAATGGTTCGGTTCGACCGCACCGCGATGAATGAGATATGCAACGAGATTTTTACTCTTTACATCCTCATAACCGCTGCAATTATAATAAAAATTAAAAATAACATATATATAGCTTATTTGACTTACGATAGCTTGCTCATTTAGATCCTAAATTAATGATTAATCCAAGAAAGTCTCGTCGTCAACATTATCCGTCTTGGTTTTAGTTAATGAATATTCATTTTTTCTTTTCGAACGTCCAATAGCTACCGTAGCTACGTACGAGTCAGCCCGGCTTGACCAACGAACTCCCACGAAACGAGTGCTCTGATTGGCCATTGGCTATGTTTTGGTAGGAATTGACCCGGAAATATATATCGGCCGCCGGGTCATATAGCTCTATGTTCGAGTGCATGAACGTGCATGAACCACTGATCTCTACACAGTTCAAAGATACAAATTGGATAATTCATATAAGTAAGTCCGAAAATTTCACATTCTATGATAGGTTAGCAAATTTTGAAAACTGTAATTAGGAGATATATAGACCGACCTAATTTACATCTGATTTAGAAATCAGAAAATTAGATCTAAATAAAGAAAATCGGGAAGAAAATGTCGTGAACAAAAAGATGTTCATAGCCACCCCCACGGTACGAGATCTCTGGGTTACCATCTGTATTGGGGAATGACAACAAATGTCAGTTTTATTAAAGAAATGACCCAAATCAGATGGTTATTTCTGTCTAATAGCAGTATTACTATCCTGGATGTGTATTAAAACGCGCAAAACTGTATCGCAGTACATTCACGCAACATTTTGTCAAACCTGCTTTATGAAACTTTCAAATGATATGACAAACAATTTAATGAATCAATGTTGATGAAGAGAAAGTAACGAATGGATCTTACAAGTTTCGATGGTAAAAAAATTCCTTGATTTTCCAAATATTTGAGCCTGCTTTTACTGATTCAGCCATGCATGTTCTTCCATTTTCTAATGATGACATTTTTTCAGGTCTTGGAAGATTATACTGTACTGTGTCTATTAATTTAATGTATTTTGTTTTTAATAACTGTTTACATTATGAAATTGATGTGACGAATACAAGCCACATTTGCTACTTTAACGTTTGAGGTCGATGGTAAGAATGCTGAATTTACAGAAGTTCGAACAGTTTCCATGCGTTGATTCATTTGCATTTATATTGTTAAAACGAGAGTCTACAAATCCACGTCCCTTGACACACATGAAAGGTGTGTGTAATGCATCTCATTTAAATAGTGTAGTGATAAGATCGTCAATGCTTTTTTTTTCTTTTTCTGTGTAAATATAAACATATTACACTTGTGAAGAGCAGAGTTGAAAAGTTTGCAAAATAATTATGTAAAATGTACTGAGGTGTCAAAAAATTCATGCCTAAATACTTAAACTTTCTGGTCCTTGGATGACCTGTTTCATATATTTATTCCTTTAGTGTATTATTTTGAATAACTGCATTCATTATGGGAGTGATGTGACATAATACTAGCCACATACCTAAACGTTCGGGGTAGATCAGAGGCGGCGCACCCGGGGGCAGGGGGAGCACAGTGCCCCCACTTTTTCAAATACCCCAAAAGTGCCCTTTTTTCCATAGAAAGAGTGCCCCTTTAACTTTGTAAGAAGCGCCCCTTTTTACATAAAAAGTGCCCCTATTAATTTTTAAAAGTGCCCCCATCCCTTTCCACTTCTGATATGTGCCCCTTTTATTTTGACACGTACATTTTTCCCTGACAAGTTCCCAGTTTCCTTTGCAATAAATGTCTATTTTCCATTCTCATAAGTGCCCTTTTTAATCTCTAGTAAGTGCCCCTTTTCGGGTATGAGAAGCGCCCCTTTTCACTTTCTTAAGCGCCCCCTTCACCTCTGACAATTGCCCAATTCAAATCTTAGAATTTCCCCTTTTACTTTGACAATTGCACCTTTTCCTTAGGAAGAAGTGCCCCTTTTCCTTTTAATAACTACCCCGTTTCAACTCGGATATTAAGCGCACCTTATACGTTCACTTGTACCCCCTTTCTTTTCCAATAAGTGCCCCTTTTCCTTATGATAAGTGCCCCCATTTAACAAAGAGCCCTTCGCTTCTCATAAATGCCCCTTTTCATCTATGAAAATATTCCTTTTTCATTCTCATACTAGTGCCCCTTTTCATGTCTGGTAAATGACCCTATTCAATTCTGAGAGATACTCGTTTTATTTTGACAAGTGCCCCGTTTTTTTTCCTGATAAGTGCTCTCTTCAATTCTAATAATACCCCATTTTATTTTGACACGTACCCCTTTTCCTTCCTAATAAATTCTCTTTTTCCTTTATATAAGTGCCTCTTCCCCTTTTCATAAAAGCCCTCTTTCACCTCCAATAAATGCCCCTATCAAAATCTGATCGGTGCCTCTTTTATTTCAACAAATGCACATTTCCCTTTTTTATTAGTGCCCCTTTTTCATTCTCATAAATGCCTCTTTCATATATGGTGTGTGCCTCTTTTTAGGTGGGATAAGTGCCCCTTTTCAGATAATTAACCTTTTTAACAATGATACGTGCCCCTTTTTCCTTTCTTATAAGGAACCTTTCCCTTTTTCATAAATGCCCCTGTCAAAATCTGATGGTTGCCTCTTTTCCGTCGACAAATGCCCATTTTCCATTCTCATAAGTGCCTCTTAATCCCTGGTGAGTGCCCTATTGTCACCTCTGATAATAACCCTTTGTACTTTGACACATGCTCCTTTTATTTTCTAATAAGTGTCTTATCCCTTCGATAACGGTTCCCTTTTCCTCTCATCATTAAACGTGCCCCTAATTTCAAGCGACTAAAAGCAATATCTCCCAAAGCTTGTTCGCTACGCTCGCTCACATCTATAGTTGTTATAATTATGTTACTTATAAAAGGTCTTTTCAGTTTTCTGTTATGACAATTAGCTATTTATAACCCGATGAGGATTGATTTTTTCCTTTGTATAAGATGTAGTTTTCGCACAAAATTTTTTTTCCTCGCTC
This sequence comes from Strongylocentrotus droebachiensis, assembly GCA_035222895.1. Lineage (NCBI taxonomy): Eukaryota > Metazoa > Echinodermata > Echinoidea > Camarodonta > Strongylocentrotidae > Strongylocentrotus > Strongylocentrotus droebachiensis. The sequence continues at coordinate 13,369 of JAVYIG010008461.1, forward strand.
GTTTTGCTCGCAAATGATTTTTTCGACCATCACACCCAACTGCAAGGTATGATGCTTAAGCAATATTTTTTACGATGTACAAAGAGAAATAAATTTTGAAATCATCCCTGATAATGTAATCAAATTATAGGGGTATGTACCAATGTCTAAAAAAATTGTATATTTTCGCTTTGAGATTTCCCTTTGTAGGTGCCCTTTTTTTCTCCAGAAAGTGCCCTTTTTGTTGGTGCCCCCCCCCCCACTTTGGAAGTCTCTTGGGCAGATGGAAGACACGTTTTATGAAACTATTCATATTAATGTATTAGTTTTGAATAACTATATAAAGTCCTTATTAGATGGATGTGGCTTAACACAAGTTCGAGGTCAATGAAAAACCATTTTCTCCATTTTGCTATTTGTTTTTAATAATTAAACGTCAAGGCAAGATTTAAATATATTGGTACTGTGCGTATCTGAGCAGAATAGAAAGTATGCAAATCTAGTATAGAGTAAAACTCTAAGTGGGTACTTTGGGTGTGGCATGTATGTTACAAGCCTAAATACTCATAATACTGTAACTTTTCGAGGTCAATGGAAGGCCTGTTTCATGCATCTGTTCATCTGTTTCATTGTGTTTGTTTCGAAATAAATAGCTTATTCGAGGTCGGTGAAGACCATTTGCTTAATTTATTCATTGTATCCACCACGAAGTCAATGCCAAAAGACAGGTTTTGCAAAAATCCTGATCTTTTTTAAATAGAATCTTAGACTATTGACTGCAAATACATAAGAATGTTGATTACCTGCTGTCAGTTTACATACTATGTGTATTTGTTTTTGTTTTGTTTTTGTTTTTAATAGACCTTCCATCAGCGGTGTTCATGGCGTTTCCACGAGCTCATTTGCATTTGTTCGCGTATTCCGCCATAAGTTATATCTGATGTAATTATAACATGTATAATAAGAGTCTATACAAATCGTGTCTTTGACAAACTTATCAATGTGAAATGATTGGGTGCAATGCATCTTATCTGAATAATATGATGAAAAGGTGTTTATTTCTGTTGTACAAAAGGTATACAGATATTGATACTCGTTTTAAAGGTCGATGGTCGATTGCAGACTTGTTTCGTGTATCCACTCATTTCATGGATTTTTATTGAATAACGGCATTAATTATGAGGCTCATAGGCAAATTCTGCTATAGTTACCCTATAAAGGCGTGCTAGGTGCAGTTGAAACACGGGTTCTAAGTGTGGATTGGCTGGTAGCCTTTAAGGTGCGTTTTTTATTTTATTTTTTTAAAGACAAGCCAACTGGAGGCTGGGATGCTCTCTGAACGGTTAAATGGATAAACAGGCTTCCAGATTTGCATTATAATTGTGTTCGGAAGTTTCATTCATTAACGATACTGTAAGAAATTCTTGTGGGTTGCTGAACCTCTAATCGACGCTGCTCATCAGAGTGCTTCCAGTGTGGGCCCATTGGCATATACAATCGCTCCCTGAAGGCGTTACAGATGGTTATCGGTCACGGTTCTGATTGTTGATGGCTGGTAGCCCTCACTTTGGGGCGTGATTGGGTGTGGGCCCATTGTGGAGGCTCTCTGCGCTGTCCAAAGTTATACAGGACCACGTTGGGAAGTGGTCTGTTACATTAGTGATAATGTATACATTTTCTTTAGAACAGTAAGTTTTTTTTGTCTTTTTTTATTCAAATATGTTTATCCTTCACCTGTGGATATCGGGTGTGTGACGAATGACATTCAAGTATAGTCATTTAAGGTAAAATAAATTAATTAAAAGGAAAAAATGTCTCACTGTGGAGATAATGATATTAGATTACGTTAGATTGGGAGCTCTTTTTTTAAATATTTTTATGAATAGTTTTATTGTCCCTTAGGGGTGGGCGGGGAGAGCAGTGTTCACAGTGTAACAACTTTCACAGGGTGGCAACGTTTATTGTTGTGTGTGAGGGTTGAGTTTTCTTTTGTATTTACATGTATGCTATTGAAGGTGTGGTGTTCGGTTTGTGTTGGTGTCGCAGCCTCTCTATTGTAAATGAAATGAAGTTTATGGAAAATAATCAAGTAAGAGTATTTGTGTTCGTCTCGCCGTCGCTTGTTGAAATTAAGAACAGTCGACAAGTTAATTCATTGTTGTTTTTTTAAGGGATCCGGTAACATTGTCTCAGATTCTGCAACAAAATCCTGGATTAAGCTCATGCTGCAATGATAATTATAAACCTTTAGGTCAGTCAGGAACTCCATGACTTTTACAAGCCGATCGCCTGTCTGATTATCAAGGAATTTGTGGTTGGAATTACAAATTTTGAAAATCGTTTGCCAAACGGTTTTCATAACACTACTGTCTATTGGAGAAGACGAGAATGTTAAAACCGGCCACTCAAAGATTTTTACTTTTTTGAGGCATTTCTTGATCATTTTGAACCGGGATTTGTTTAGGGCTTCAATATAACCTCATATCACATACACTGATAACACGTAGGGCCGTGCATCTCAGATTGAACATTATTAAACGATGTCTTTAATTTAAATGGAATATAGGAGTGTATCTATTGTTTGTAATTTTGTTCCGTTAAATGTAAAAAGAATACGAGAGAAATCAAAGACAATTTTCGATAGGTGTAGAGATAAGCAAACAAAATATTTTTACAAGACACATACAGCACAAGGGATATTGAAGATAGATGGAAGCAACAGTTGAGTGGAAGTATATATTTTAGTCACGGAACATGTCATAGTAAAGGAGACTATATATTAATTGATTCAAAATTAGATGCTAGATCTCCCTAAACCGAATTCAAATATTTGCAAAAGAACATTCTTTTATAGGGGCGACAGAATATAACCAACTACCAGAATACTTCCGAAATGTACTTACATTAAGATCCTTCCATACCCTAATAACTGATAATATTTCTTAACACACTTCCTTAAACTCAAATGATGTTTGCATAACCTTGTGTGTGTGTGTGTGTGTGTGTGTGGTGTGCGTGCGCGTGTGTGTGTGTGTGTGTCTGTGTCTGTGCGCGTATGATATTATTGTTGAATTTTGTTACTTGGGTATTTAAAAAATCTTGTATTTATCTTTTGTTTCTATTCTGCTTTATGTCGCTTTTATGTTAATATTGCAGTATAAGGACCCAAAGGACGAACAGTAGTGTTCTATAAACACTGCTGAATTGGCCTTTCCACCGATTTGTGTGTATGTACATGTATAACAAAATTATTTTGTATATTTGACTATGTATAATATATATCTGATTTCGGAAATAAAAACAACAACAACAAGCTCAAGTTTTAAAGGTTGTTGCGGATGAGGATGGTAGGTTTATGATTATTGAGTGTATTATAAAGGGATTACGGTTAAAGATTGCGAACGTGTATTGTTTTTGATAGTGGAAAGGAATTGGAACAAATTAGTTTTTTTAATTAATTAGACAAGACTTTAAAAGAAATGAGTGGAAGGAATAATTCAATAATAATGGGTGGAGATTTTAACGTGATTCGAGATAAAGACTTAGACTATATGGGTAGCTGTAAACAAAATAGATTTAGCTCTGGTTTTGATAGATTTTTAGATGAGCATGTATTAAAAAAAACGGATTATTATTATTATTATTATTATTATTATTATTATTATTATTATTGTTATTATTATTAATATATATATGGAGGAAAAGAAATGGCATAAATATATAATTTACTAACAGAGAGTTTAATCCTTATATGCAAAGCAGATTAGACTATTGGTTTATATCTGTAAAGTTAGATGAAATTGTTTTAAATTGCTATATAATACCCTCGGTAGCTCCGGACCGTTCAGCAGTTCAGCTGCACTTTTATAGTTTGCCATCTGACTTAAAATTTAAAGGTTCTCACTAGAAACTTGATAATAGTTTTTTGCAACGATGAAGAATACAAAAACAAAATTAAAGACGAAATTAGAAATTAAAAGAAGAATTAAAAAAAAAAAGTAATGGATAAGAGAGTTTCATTGGATTTTTTTTCTTCAAATATTAATTTTACTCGGAAATATTCTAAATATAAGGCAAGGCAACGGAAAGAAAGAACTAAGGATTTGGAAAAAGATATATTATGCTTAGAAAAAAGATTTATTAGATAAGGTAGATAAAAGAAAAAAAATTGATTTGTTGGAGCGAGTTATGATTATGTAAACGAAGGGGTTAAAATTAAACCCAGAGCATCCTCTTATGAAAAGGATGTTATATATTTTACACAGTTGATGCAGTCTAATATTTTAAAAAAGACAGTAATACGAAAAAATTTGATATGAGAAAAGGTAAGGTTTGATCAAAACGAAATAATACAAGAGATACATATGTTTTATAATAAATTATATGAACAGCCTGGATGTGACGAAATATATATTAAATAATAGTGTCTACTTCAAGAATTTGCCTAAATTAGAGTCAGTTTCACGGGAATTATTTGAGGGGAAAATTACACAGATAGAGTGTTGGGAAGCTTTAAAACAAATGAAACTTAACAAAACACTGGGGAACGACGGGCTAAGCGTGGAATTTTACTTATTAGTTTGGCCAATATTAGGTGATGTAGTGGTGGAAGGCAGATCTTCTGTCTTTTTTAAAATATTAGACTGCATCAACTGTGTAAAATATATAATATCCTTTTCATAAGAAGATGCTCCGGATTTAATTTTAACCCCTTCGTTTAGGAAAATTTAGAAAAGTCATATGCAGTCAAACATTTAGAGAGGATATATAATTACTCTGAAAAATATATTCATACAATATTTTTAAAACAAAGAACACGTCCACCCCCCCCCCCGGAAATTTTTTGAAAAAGTGCACACACAAAAATGTATAGCAAATACTGACTAAAGACTGAAACACACTTTTAGACTCTGGAGGGCCCAAGAGTGCAGCGTTAAGATTAATCTTCTCGCTCCCTCGCATAATGTCCTGCAAAATATATAAATAATATTGTAGGAAATCTGTATTCCGTTGGTATCATGTAAGCACAGCTTACACTGCATGTTTACATCTGAGTTTGTTATAGATATAGATCAGTGCTACAAAAATGAATATTCCGCTAGCTCTTTTAAGAAGTCCCTTCCTGCCTATTTGCTGAAGTGTACCTACTAAATATTGACAACCCTTCAGACTGCACACTAGATAACGGCAAAGTAAAAGTGAAGTGTGATAAAATGATATTGCTTGTTTTTATACTATATATATATATATAGTTTTGCTAAAGAATGTAATTCTTTAATACAACAAAACTTCAAGACTTGTGAGAGGGGAGCATGGAGCTGGACCCCACCAAACGCCCTAGGGCGGGCCCCTGGTTGCTCATCTTACTGTAATTAAATGCCTAAAACCCCTGGGCTTCTGGGGGCTCCACCCACTGGACCTCACTCCAATTTATAGTGACCATCCAGTGTCACAAATAAGGTATCTAAATATGCTCATCTGACGGAAATTAAATGCTTAAAACCCCTGAGCTTTCGGGGGATGTTGGAACTGTTGTAATTTAGGAAAGAAGAAAATAATATTGCAGGGAGGGCAGGTAAACTAGCTTACATTTACTGAAGTAGGATCAAGTGCAGTTTTCATGAACGTTTAACACTGGGCTGTTTTGTAGCCTCGTTTTAATAATTTTGTTTAAATAATGTTAATATATTATTTCTTTTTTTCTGTCACTCCAATTTTTGGCATTCTGAGGAGGCTAGGAACAGTGTGTGGTATCTGTGTGGAAGTGTGGTCGGGTGGTGTGTGTGTGTGTGTGTGTGTGTCGTCTGTGTGGCGGGGGGGGGGGGGTAGTAAATAGTGTGTTTGGTCGGATGGGGTTAATTGTTTTACGTTACAACTAATTTTTTTTTTTTTCATCAATCATACAATCTATGTAATGATTTTTTTTTAAATTCATGTCAAGATGAAACACGCCTGTATTATATTTCTAAGATTGATTTGTATTATTTGGAATCAATAAAAAAAAAACTATTAGAAAAAAAAAGTATATGTATGTATGTGTGAGCTTGAGTGTGTGGATAAGGGTGCTTGGGAGTATGTTTAACGAAGGAGGGGATGGGAGAATAGACAAAAAAGTTATCTCAAATATACTTTAATATTCTTGATCATATATATGAAAATGTTTCTAAACAGTTTATGAAAATGTACTTTTTTTGATTTTTTTTGTTATTGCAATGTATGTTTAATCCAAAATATCAATTTACAATCAAATGTATCCAGTTTTGTTAAGAATGATTTGTACAATATGCATTTGATTAGAGAGAAAGTAATACAAATATCTCTAAAAACATAAAAAGGTCAGCAGCAGGCATATAGCTATGTATAGCTCTATGGCGGCTATCTGCGCATGCGAGATAGACAGCAACCCGTCGGATATTGCACAACTGTTTTTAAATGACGTCACTGGGTGTCCACAACGCACGCTTTTCGATTTTAACGATATCAGGAGGAGGGAACTAAGCTTTCGTCTCTCGAAAAGGAGGGAGAGGGCTTTAAAATTATGTTACGAAATTTCTTTTAACATCGACTACTATGCTTTGCTGGATTGTGTCACATCTAGTGGCGTACGCAGGGTTTTTCAAGGGGGTGTTTTAAAATTGGATGGCATCATGAATGTGACCCCGCGAGGTAGCGAAGAAACCGGACAGGAGAAGGTGTGGGAGTGTTTTTATTTTCCATCCAACGTCGTAAATTTTGATATCGTATAAAAACATGGGGTTTTCCTGCATTTCAGGTTTTCACGTTTCTTTTTCCCCCCCACATTTTACAGAAAATAAACAAAGACATGTGAAATGGAAATATTATATGTATGTTTGTACAATGGGGGGGGGGGGACCAACAAAAGAGGCACTTTCGGGAAAAGGGGACACCTACAAAGGGAAACCTCTAGCGAAAAAATACAAGTTTTAGACATTGGTGTGCCCTTGTATCCCTACACTGGATTAGATTATCAGGGACGATTTCATTGTTTGTTTCTTTACATGGTCCAGGATACTGCTTAAGCATCATAATTTGCGGGTGGGTGCAGGTGATGGTCTAAAATGTTATTTGTGAGCGAGCGAAGCGAGCAAGCACAAAGTTGAAGATATGTGAAGTCGCAGTGCAAAAGAGCACATCTTATAAAGAGGAAACAAAAATCCTAATCATAAAAGACTGAAATTATCTTTAATAAGAAACGAAATCATTAACTGTTGGTAAAATTTAAGAAAAAGTTGCGCTTATTCGCTTTGAATTAAGAGTACATTTTATGGTGAAAAGGAAAGGGGGCACATATCCAAAGGGAAAGGACTTATATTAAAAAAGCACAAAATAAGGGGTTTTCAGTAAAAAAAAATTGAGGGGGGCGGAAGGATATTCCCCCCTCCCATATTTTAGAACGGGGGGACTAAAGTCCCCCCCCCCCCCCAGCCTCCCCCGGTTTCTACGCCTGTGTTGTAGATTAAAAACTGTAGCAGTAGAGGCAGTAGAAAAAGACGTAAGTTAGAGGGGAAATTTAAAACACAATGGAATGAGGAAAGTACATCAGCACCAATGCCTTAAGTCACCTGGTTAAAATACGTATTATTTACCCGAGCAAATTAGTTATCAAGGCACCGTTGAACCAAACACAAAGTGTATGGATATAGTGATTAATTCAATCATATAATACACGAAAGGTCAAGCTGCATAAGATTACTAGGAGAAAACACAAAGATAAATGATACCCAGTACCCGAGTGAAATCATCATTTCAAGAGTTCAGCGGGAATTCCGGAAACTTCTTTCTCTCTCTATCTTTCCTTATTTTGGCCCTCATTACCTTGCGTGTGTTTTTAGGGACAGAGACAAAGGGGTGTGTGGAAGGTGCACAGCAAAATGTATTGGAACCAGACCCGGTTAATCTGGAGGAAAGACTACGCTCAATACTCATGTTCTTCCACAGGAATAAGATGATGGGGTCTTAGTTTTGTAGATTTTTAAAAAGTTTTGAAATAACCGTATCTGGAAGAAAAACTACGCTTTAAAGCCATGCTTTATTACCGGGTGTTAGTTTGGAAGATGGTGGGGTCTTAGTTTAAAAGTTTATTTATTTTTATTTTATTTTTTTTTACTTTTGAATAACCGGGTCTGGAAGAAAGAATATGCTCAATTCTCAAGTTATTCCACAGGAAAAGGATTATGGGGTCTTAGTTTTGAAGATTTTTTTAATTTTTTGAAATAACCGGGTCTGGAGTAAAGACTGCGCGCTATACCCATGCTTTATTACAGGGTTTTAGTTTTGAACAAATTCGACAAAATATCCCTTCAAATTTATTACATTTGTGGGTAAAGTGGTTATTACATTTGTGGGTAAAGTGTTATTACATTTGTGGGTGTTATTACATTTGTGGGTAAAGTGTTAATTACATTTGTGGGCGTTATTACATTTGTGGGCATTATTACATTTGTGGGTGTAACAACCCCCCCCCCCCTTTTGTATTCTCCCTCTCTCTGTAAAGGAAATATAAACAGGAAAAATAAAATACACCCCCCCCCCCCCTCCTCCCCCCTCTCTCTTTCTCTCTCTCTCTCTCTCTCTATCACGATATCTGGGTGACTCATTCATGAATTGATCTCTTAAAAAATACAGGCCCGAATTCAAGGAGGTTTGTCGACAAACCTAGATTGATGTGCGTCATATGACGCGTTTCGATGCGTTTCAGATCAAGGTTCAGACAAACCTTGGTCTGAAACGCGTCAAAACGCGTTATATAACGCACATAAACCTAGGTTTGTCTCCAAACCTCATTTGTGAATTCGGGCCGCAATGTCTGTTGCGGTTGTCATGGTTGTTAAAGGTACTATGTCCCTTTTGGAGCCAACCTCAAATTCTGTAGAACTTTGCAGGAATTATGAATATGTCATGTATGTCCAATCTGTGAAATTTAAACGTTAGCAGTGTCCTCATATTCAAATTATGCAAGGAAACCCGTTTACTTGCTAGACTTCACTGTCAGACACTATTGAGTGACTGACTGGCTTTTTTTCTTCTTTGGTAATAACATACATGAAAAGAGTTGTAAATGGTACATGAGCATTTGTCTACATCAATAACCCACTTCTTGTGATGGCCAAGATTAAACTGATTGAATCTTTGCGCAGCATAAAACGTATGACCATTCGGTACAATTGTCTGAAAATCAAGACTATTACTTTTGGGCTCTATAGCCCTAAAGTCGATTTGACAACTAATAGTTGTTATTTTCCCACTTGAAGACATTTTTAAGCCCCACCTTTTTTAGGGAAGTTCTAAATTAGTATTATCTTTCAAATGCAGTTGGAATTTAACTTTTTCATTTTTTTGGCCTGCAAATGGGACATAGTACCTTTAATGAGATGCTACAGTACAGCTTCGTTCAATTTCATGAAAATAGAGTACCGTACTAACGTCATATTCGTTCTTCATTTAGGTTATGCTAGGTTTACATTATGTTCCCGGCGGCCACGGCCACGTTTCAGGGCACTGGACAAAACGGGGTGGTCATGAGACAACGCGAGGGACGAAATGGGCAAACGACGACCAGATTTTTAAACTCTTAACAAATTTACCACGACAGTTACAGTGCGGATGAGAAACCTAGTAGGCTGTAGTCAAATGGGATGAATGCAACAAAACGTGACAGTACGTAATACAAAAAAACTTGGCAACACAAGTCTCACCTCACTGGCAACACCTAATAAAACTGGAATACAGAGAAAAATGGCCAAACTCCCACGGCGCTCTACGTACGTTTTCGGGCAAATGGGGCTGCCGTGGCAGCCGGGAACATTTAAAGACACTCAGTAGTCAGCTCTCATGGGGAATTCGACACCGTTCGGGTGTTTACCCAATGACAGGTGTTGTCAATCACCAGGGTTAGCCATTAATTTTATGACCATTAGACCTTATGTAATGCTTGCTTTTCCCTCAACGAGTCACTCTCGAGTATTCTCCGAGAGATTAGGGGGGGGGGGATTCTTGACTGGCCAACGGGTTTTCTGTGTGCAAATTTGTACTCCCATTAATTGTATTTCCACCGAGTCTGGTGTCAGCGAATTATGACCTTCTACACATGGAAACTGACGCGTGACTCCCTTTAATGTAAACCTAGCATTACAGGTTCCAAACAACAGAGCCTACGCATGAGCTAGGTTCACTGCGACATCATTCAAGCAACGGCCTGGAGCAGGGCAAATTCAATGCCTCTCGCTGGTGCGATCACTACGCCATTGTCTAGCACACAATTGTTTGGAACCAGCAACCTTGACAACTTGGCCTATACGACGTCACATTTCGGTACTCTAATAACCTCGGGTAAATATGACTTGTATTAGGGATTTTTAGATTAAGAGGACGAGAACACGACGAACGCTGACTGATCATGCGTGTCAACATATATACTCAACTGCCCATATGTTGACTACAATTAGAAATCTTTTAGATTTTACTCAACGATATACATGCATGCAGGAAGTATAAGCGTGCACGCGCGCGCACGCGGCATACTAGTACCGTACTAGATTTAGGAAAATCAAGGTTGACGCATTCTCGATCGCCGACTGAGACGACGTGACGCAAGCGAAGTACCTTAAAATGACGTCACACGTTGCATTTAAAGCTGTCGACGTGCAAATCTAAAAGTCCCCATTATCGAGTCATAAACAACAGTAATGTAATAATAAGAGAGCTATTCATGCTTATTCGCAATCCCGTATATGTTGTATTCAGTGGCGGATCCAGCCGGCGGGAGAAGGGGGCCCCAATCCGTGAGAAAATATTAGTTGCGACTCAGTCGTTGGTGAATAAGCGGGAGGGGGGGGGGGGGGGGGGGTTGGGGGGGTTGGGGGGTAGGAGGCACTTTTTTTAGGTCAAATTTTTCAGGAAATATTTTTGCGCCGACTCAGTCAGCCGGTGAATAAGCGGGGGGGGGGGGGGTGAGACCACTATTTATTTATTTTTGGACCTAATTCGTGAGATTTATTTTTGTTGTTGTTGTTGACCCGTCAAGGGGGGGGGGTAGCCAAATCTTAACACAAAATTTAGTGCCGTCTCAGCCGGCCGGCGAATAAGCGGGGGGGGGGGGGGGGGGCTTTTGTTTTTTGTTTTATAAAGGTTAACTTTACGTTATTATCTTGGGGGGGGGCTGGGGGGGGGGGCCCGGGCCGGAAAAATCGCTACGTGGATCCGTCCCTGGTTGTATTTCAATGTCAACACATTTCTCTTGTATAGCTGTTGTCATGTTTGTAAATGAGATGAAATTTGTTAATGAATCTCTTTTTCCCCCCATTTGTATTCACCCCACACGATAAGTAAAAGCACTTGGTGTATGGCAGGCCTACTTCGAATGCTGCTCTGCTTGTTTTATCTTACACATATTTTCCTTCTCTTTCTTTTTGTTTTCTTCTCCCTTTTGTGTCGCTTTACTGAAATTGACACATCTTAAAGAAAAGTAAAGGAAATGGAAATGGGAAAGGGTGGGGCAATTAAACAACTTCACATACACTCTAATTCAACTGCATGGCAGCACTATAACGATCGATTACCATGAACTGGAATAATATGTAAAAAAAAAACGAAACATTTATCGTACATGATGTATTGATAGAGTTTCTCTGCTTGACCTCATGCACGGGTAGACTAACCAGTATTGACTTTTTTTGTATCTTTACCAATGAATTCCCTTTACGTATACTATACTCCAATTATTTCTCATCAAACTATTGTCATGTTAATTTGAATGTAAACAATATTTTTGTGTATACCGTGTACAAATGAGTTACGAATCCTCGGTGTCACTCGATGGAAACAGAAGTACTGACACGTATTATCTCTTCATTGATTGTGTACTAACTCGATTCTCTAATAATCTTCGTGGACAGACTTTGGATATGGCACTTAAGATATATATTTTACAAACTACATGCTTTTATTACATGTAAGATATTTTAATTTGGTCGTTCAACCCATAAACTGAAATTATGCAGTCCTGAATAGTTATTAACGCAGTCTCTTGTTTGGATCTGGGTTGTTTAGTCGGTTTCGCAAATTCTGTATAACATGAAATTGTGAGAGGTGATTAAGATGTGATCTCGAATAATCAAATTGTTTTCCTCCTCCTTTTCGTTTTATCAAAAAAAAAATGCGGATTTCTCTTCAAATTATGCTGAATTTCACCTCATGAAGCACCACTCGCCATCTTTTCTAGTTCGTTTATTCCCTATATCGCCATAGTTTCATGTATTCACTTTCAATATTTAAAGGCGATGTATATTCATATTTCAATGTTTTGCTTCGTAAGGGAAGACCAATGTTTATGTTAACCTCCAGGAGAGGGGAATGTGAAATACCTTTTTAAATTCACCTTGTTTCTCTCTATACCTTCATTTCATCTCCATCTAGTATGAACTTCACCAGATATCTTAGCACTATATCCCTTATACCCTTCTGTAATAATATCACTCTTAAAAATATACCTTTAACCAAAATACGTTCATAGAGTCACAGTCAAACCAGTTTCGAAGGAACCCCCATTATCGGCCAACTAATACACTGCTATTTGGTAATGACCAGAACTGTCAATATTATACTCCAGATAATTTTGTATCGCAATTTATTGACAATCACAGAAGCAAAACCCCATTCAGTATCTTACACTGCAGTGTTGTAATGAGCAAAAACGTTTGGGGGGGCATTAAGAAATCCGCATCACCACCACTCTTACATGCAGGCCCAGCTGAACGTTTTTCAAAGTGGGTGGGGGAAGACTAAGGTATTTACTATCTGGTAGAGCGTAGCGTAAATTGGCGTGGGGTCACGGGGCGGAGCCCTCAGGAGCTCAAGGGGTATGGCCATTAAATTACAGTCAGATTAGCTTATTTTGTCAACTTATTTGTGACACTGGTAGGTCACTAATTATCGTTGGGTCCCGGATGCTCGGGGGTTTTAGGCAATAAATTACCATTTTATGAGCATCCAGGGGCCCGCCTTAAGGCCATTGGTCGGGTCCAGGGGGCAGAGCCCCCGGAAGCTCACGGGTTTTAGACATTTAACTGCGGTCAGATGAGCATAATTTGATACCTTATTTGTGACACTGGCAGGACAGTATATGTAATTGGCGTAAGGTCCAAGGGGCGGAGCCCCCGGTACTCAGGGGTTTTAGGCAATTAATTACGGTCATATGAGCATCCAGGGGTCCGCCTTAGGGCCATTGGTCGGGTCCCCAGAACCTCTAAGTTTTAGGCGTTTAATTACGGTCAGATGGGCATATTTTTTATATCTTATTTGTGACACTGGCAGGACACTAATTGGCGTGGGGTCCAAGGGGCGGGGGGTCTCCATAAGCTCAGGGGTTTTAGGTGTTTTATAACGGTCAGATAAGCCTTCAGGGGCCGTCTTGATGGGGTTGAGGGGGCGGAGCCTCCTGAAGTTCAGGCGTTTTAGTCTTTTAATTACTGTCAGATTAACATATTTTGAAACTTTGTTTAGTGACACTGGCAGGATACTAATTGGCGTTGGGTCCAGGGGACGGAGCCCCATGAAGCTTAGAGGTGTTAGGCATTAAATTACCGTCAGATGAGGATCTAGAGGCCCGCCTTAGGGCCTTATGTAGAATACAAGGGGCAGAACCCCGAGAAGCTCAGGGGTTTTAGGCATTTAATCACGGTCAGTTGAGCATATTTTGATACCTCATTATTTTGTGACACTGGCAGGTCACTATTTTATTTTTCTCTCTTTCTCTTATTTCTCTTTAGTTTACTTTTTCAAAAAAGTGGGGGGGGGGGCGGGGGGGGGGGGGGGCTCCCGGGCCCTGACATGTAGGCCTCGAAATAAGCATATATCTCGCCTGACTGTAAATTTAGGAATGTGTCATTTGCATAAAAAAGTATAATTACCACGGCAGTCACGGTCCGGATGAAAAACCTAGTAGGCTGTAGTAAAATTGTGGGAGGCTGTTTTTTCTCTTTCTTTGCCGGGGGGGGGGGGGGCGCAAGTCCCGCTCGCCCCACCCCCCCCCCCCGGATCAACGCCTGGTTCCAGAAACTCAACACCCTTCTCTGACATAAATACTCTGCAAACAGCCTTATTTATGTTCAACAGGTTCCGTTTCACTTAGTGATATGTTTATGCTTAATAGGCATATTCATTCATACCCAACCCGTACCACAAATACTTACCACTTATTAATCCCAAAACCTCAATAGCACACAGATCCATCGGACAAACTGGCCCCGACACTTCAGAAAGGCCAAGTGGAATCAGTTCAAGGAACTGGTTAAAATTGGGACAAACGCCCTCCCTCTGGACAGAGCCTACTCAGCTTTTTGCAAACTTGTCATTGACGTGCTGTTCCCCGTGGATACCGTCACCGCTACATCCCTTCTTGGGATGAAGAGTGTGATAAATGTTATGATGCATTTATACATGCTACCAGTGATGAAGAGAGTGCCTCCTTGGCCGCAGAGCTGAAAAATTTGTCAAGATAAGAAGCGGAGAGAACGTTGGGAAGAGACAGTCCACGGTATCAATTTCACTCATTCTAGCTGGATGGCTTGGATGACCATTAACCGTCTCACTGGCCGCGGCTCCCGCCCGAAGCACTGTCCTGTCACAGCAAACTCAATCGCCTAGCAGTTGCTTGCCAATGGCAACTTCAAGAATGCAGACAAAGGCCATGCCCGGACTGGTTCCATGACACATGCTCCGCCGACGATTGCTCCGCCGACATTTACTCCGCAAAACGCGACAATTGCTCCGCGACATTTGCTCCGCGACATTTGCTCCGCGACATTTGCTCCGACGTCAAATGCTCCGCCGACACTTGCTCCGCCGACAATTGCTCCGCCGACATTTGCTCCGCCGACAATTGCTCCGCCGGAAATTGCTCCGCAAAACGCGACAATTGCTCCGGTGACAAATGCTCCTCGAACGACAGTTGCTCCGCCGACATTTGCTCCGCCAAAATTTGCTCCGCCGACAATTGCTCCTCCGACATTTGCTCCACATGAAGCGACAATTGCTCCGCCGACAGATGCTCCGCCGACAATTATTGCCCCCTCCTACATTTGCTCCGCATGAAGCGACACTTGCTCCGGTGACATTTGCTTCGACAACATTTGCTCCGACGACATTTGCTCCGCATGAAGCGACACTTGCTCCGGTGACATTTGCTCCGCCCAAAAAGTGTCCCATAAAATACAAATGCTACTAATACTACGACAAATGCTTCGCCGACAATATTTTTTTTTCACGGGTTATTTTCGTTTCTTTTTTTCTTCACTTTCTGAATGCATTTCATGAAATAATGTAGATGAAATGAAATGAATGAATGTGGGAGGAAAAAGGAGTTACCTAAAAGTTATTTCGAATATACTGAAATAACTTTCCATCTATCACTGTACGTCCCATATAATGTACACTAAACACTCATTACATGTCGTGGAAAGTTTTTTTTTTTGAAGTAGAGCAGCAAGCCACATTCCCCAATACGCGCATACCTCGTAGTTAATTTCAAACAGCTCATCAATATGTAAGACCTGACCTCAATGCAAGCAAGCACATGCATCTTACTAGGTAAACCATCTGCAAGTAAAGCATTATACAATGTACTAGGTCATCATGGAAGTTCTAGAGAACAACAGGGGAGGGATCTAAATAAGCTTTGAAGGGCACTTATACGTAAAGAAGAGAACCCATTCAGACGGGAAAATTAGATGGCAGCCTTTCTGCTTATTCCCATTTATACAAATCATTTAGTTGCAGTTTGATGTTAGTTCTTCATGATAAGCCAATTGCTCTTCTTCCGGTGGTTCCGTGAGTCCCTTAAAGTCAGTGAAAACAAAGTACTCGAATGAGACGGGGTGTTTTACACACTAATATATATATATTTAGTAAAGCGCTTAAACTGAAGGAAAGAAACCTATAATAGAAAACGGACTAGATATTATTAAAAATACTATTCTAAACAAGAATGTACTACATGTACTACATTACGTTACAATTTCACGAGAGAAATAGAATTCGAGAGGGGGAGAAGAGAAGAAGTGATGAAAATGAAAGAAGACTAATAGCATGAGAGGAAAGAAAAGAGCTAAGAAGACAAGAAAAGGGTGTGAAAAGGAAAAGGAGGAGCAAGAGAGAGAGAGAGAAAGATAGCCTTGAGCTTTGGATCAGCTAATGAGTAATACATGAAACAGATTTTGAGCGGAGTAATTATCTTTCGCCGGAGAACTTGCATAAGGAGCTACAACTTGATTTTTTTTTTTAATCAAACATTATGGGGAAAAGCAAAAAACGGCTGAGCATTATTAATTGCACTAATATTGTCAGAGCAGCATTCATGTCTTCCACGAGGCCGCACTTTTGGATCAGAGAGCAATTTTATTGTCGGCTGAGCATTGTCTTTTACGGGGTACTTTGGGGGAGGAGCAACAATTATTGTCGTAGTAGCTTTTGTATTTTACGGGGCACTTTTTGAGCGGAGCAAATGTCGGCGGAGCAATCGTCGGCGGAGCAAATGTCGGCGGAGCAATTGTTGGCGGAGCAAATGTCGGCGGAGCAATTGTCGGCGGAGCAAATGTCACCGGAGCAAGTGTCGCTTCAGGCGGAGCAAATGTCGGCGGAGCAACTGTCGGCGGAGCAACTGTCGTTCGAGGAGCATTTGTCACCGAAGCAATTGTCGCGTTTTGCGGAGCAATTGTCGGCGAAGCAAATGTCGGCGGAGCAAATGTCGGCGGAGCAAATGTCGGCGGAGCAAATGTCGGCGGAGCAATTGTCGGCGGAGCAAATGTCGCGGAGCAAATGTCGCGGAGCAATTGTCGCGTTTTGCGGAGTAAATGTCGGCGGAGCAATCGTCAACAGGAAACTTCAAGACTCTGGAATACTCCAGACGTAGATGGTTTCCTCTCCAAACCCTTCACATCTGCTGAGCTCACATTGGGTGTCTCCCAACTGAAATGTCGGAAAGCTCAGGGCCCAGACAACATCCCCCAGAATTTCTAAAGCACTCCGGTCCCAAGAGTTTTATGTGAGTAGTATGTTGTTAGTTGTACAGTGCGTCCCAGAAAAAACGAAACCGAGAAGTATCGATGTTTTATCATAACTTAATCACATCCATAATTAATGAATGATACATATTTGGAAAGCTTAGAGTCTCCTCTTTCAGTTGATGCTACTCACGTGATGCATATTTTACGCATGAGTGATTAAAAGCAATTTGAAGGAAGGAAATCAAAAAGTAATTTGGCGGGCGGTATCTGAATTTCAAAGAAAAATTCATATTTCTAGAAAGTTCATTTTCTGCCCTTTCATATGATACCTCAATCAAGAAAAATGAGCCAGGAATAACAATATTCCTACAATATTCATTGATCGTTGTCGCGGTTGAAATCGAGTCTAAAGTTGTGAAATATAAATAAAACTTTTTATGTTTTATAGCTCCCTCTCAAGGTCAAGATATTAATTGAGCTATGAAACAATGTTTCTTGACTTAATCGACCGATTAGCTATTCCCGTTTGGAAATTATGTATAACAACTACATATTCTGAGATTTTCATGGTCGCAGCTACCATTGTACGGCCATAGGCGCTATTTGAAATTTATCAAAATTTACCGGGAGCACCGGTAAATTTTTATATTCAATATTTCTCGAAAACAGAAGTGTTTTAGGGGATAACTTTTTTAGTGCTTATAATACATCCACAGGGGCGTCCAAATATAACAAAATTGTAAAGATTCACTATCCACCCAATTTTAAAAATTTCCCAAAACTTTGTATTACCTTTAATACGGCCGGGGGGGGGGGGGGGGGGGCATTATGCCCTCCCCCCCCCCCAAGATCTCAGCCTGCGAAAATCCAATAAATGTGAAAAATAGCATGGTGATAAATTGAAGTATATTGAATAAAATGGCAATGTTTATTTTCTCTTATGTTAATCTATTTTTTGTATTAATATTTTTATGACAATATGAAGAAAAAAAAATCAAAATAAAAAATGCGTGATTTTGAACAATGCATTCGCAGATTTGATTTGAAATTGCTGTTTTAGTTGAGTTATAACATTTATCAATTGAAATATAATACTTTCTTATACAACCATACAAATAAACACACACACAGGTACAAATATGTTTGGTACATGCTGTTTTCATATGAAACTATAGTTTGTACAATATTTTGCGGGTGAAAAGCGTCAGTTTCTTTTATATTTATAATTACCTATTTCTAATGTATTCTATTGTTTTTAATTTCTTATGTATTTTATTATGTGAATAAAAAAATGCTTGGCCAATACTTAACAAGTATAATCTTGAACGTATGACTGCATAACATGAAATAAATCACTCATGATATTGATTTTGATAAAGATCATATAACTGCAAAATACTTACACACGCACATTTGTGAGAATTACATATTTTGATTGACATGTGATGATATTTTGTCACCTAACACCCGAACCATACCTTGTTTGTCATATTTTTTTACTAAAATGTCTCAAAAATGTGCGTATTAAGAAAAACTGATTATACAATCTTGTTCCTTACGTGAATATCTACAGACATGCAAAAGTTCGTCTTCATCGGACATTCGACGGCCGCTATCATAGGTGGAGGGGGAAGGGGCCCAGCCCCCCCCCCCCCCCCCCAGTCAGGGAGGTGGTCAAAATAGCCCAGTACAGTAACGCTTAAGACGGCAAATTATGTCTGTCACTTGGAACATGTCTTATTTTATGTATTATTTGACCTTTATCCTAATTTCATTTCTAATAACACATTAAATATCGGTTGCTAGGCATATTATTACCATAGCAACGGGAACTAAGAGAGAAAGGACATTTAAATATGTTGGAAACTCATCATCTGACTTTACAATTTCTATTAAAATATTCAGCTGCTTGCTGATAGCATGTTTTCGCGATATATTCTATTTTACATGTCAGTATGTTACCGTTGCTAATGAGAAGACATCCCTTAGCAATCAAATTTGCCATTTTGTCGCATATCAAAGTGTCAACTTTAGCGCGATATAAATTTTTCTTGCTAGAAAAGCAATATACTTGGAATTTGGATAGGATATAAACCATCTTACTGGACAGCTTTTCAGAAAGTTTGAAGATAGTAGTAATCATAGTCAAATATGGAGAAATAGGTATTTCGGCGCAATTCCTATTTTTTGGAGTAAAAAATGGTTTAAAAAAAAAATCACATTTCGGCTAAAATTTGTTGTGCAAATCATCTCCAAGTGTATTGAGTGCGGTGTCATCTTGTAGGAAAATTATTTGTCTTTCATATGACACCTCATACATGGTAAAATGGTGTTTTCTAAAAGTAATCTCGAAAATAGTTTAAGATCAGTTATACATGGCGGCTATTTTTTTCCAGCAGCATATTGTCAAGGTAGTCCAACTAGAAATTATGTAGAGAGGTTCCATGAACACGTTGATACTCAATAACATTTTACAATATACCATGTCTTAAGAACCTACTTTGCCCCCTGGATATTAATCACTTTTATTGGTATCATTATGGTATCACTTCGATGCCGTTGTTCCTCTGAATATTTTCTGCCTCACTGAGAATAACTTGATAAACATTGATGTTTAGTGCGTTTTGCATCTAATTGAAGGGTGCCTTGACAATTGCGAAGGACTGCGAGCTTTGATCATTGAATCACCGACGAATAATATATCAACTTGCTCATTCGGGGATAGGATACTTAACCTGCCCTTTCAAGCATGTAGCGAATGATGTTTCTCCTTGTAGGCCTGTAGCTGCTCCGCTTTTGATGGACCACACAGTGTTTCTCTTTTATTAGAGCCACTAACAGCTTGAGCAAAGCACACTATTGCGTGTTAACGCTTCTGCGTCTCTGTGAGGCTCTTTCGTAGCGTCTAATTAGGTCACTCCGCGAACTCACAAGGGCTGAGTATAACACATAACCCTATAAAGAAATCAATTGTGTACTAACATGACATGACAATAGCAGCTCTGAAATAGACTCCATTTGCCTAGAGACGCTGGCTCTTTAAAATTGTGTTGCAGTAGATGAATGGTCCGTTAGACTTTTGTTCCTGTTGGTCAGGGCTGTGTTCTAATGGTTTGGAATGAAGATCATTGTCTCTTTCCGAAACTTCTGTGTCAGTTTAGTTCAGTTTCAGTTTCAGTTTATTTTCATATTTCACATCTTCTGTAATACATCATCACATTTGGCATGTTACATTTTTTTCATTTTGTTTTTGTATTTATACAAATGAAGAGAGTTATACATAAGACTGACTTAAATAAAGGGAGAAAAATGATGGAGCCTAAAGGATCGAAAGTGATGCTTGTAGGTCATTACAATGATATAGTCTTGTTTTTATTAAATAACGTAATATGATTAAATTTGAACTAATTCTGAGGAAAAGGTAAACATTGGCCATGTACTTAGGAATTCTTGTATTACATTTTCACTACCTGTACGCAATGGCAATTATCATAGGTGCATACAAAAATGTCGGCATCATTTGTCAGTGTCGCTGGCTGTGTGTCGGTAAACGCGTATGTAACGCGTAGAAAATTAAGTGTAGCCGTGCTGGCAAAGACACTGGTTGGCAATGACGCCAACATCTTGGTATTATAATGGAACATACATGAATAGAACATTTTCGAGATATATTGAGGAAATTTAATTTGTATCTCAAATCATCATTCCCAGGAGTTTCTGAATGACACAGTTAGAATTTAAAGGCATATTTTATTGAAAAATATCCCTGCTCTTGATTTTTTGACTTGGCAATTACTGACATAATTATATCGAAATTGGTTGATAACCAGTGAAGAGAACTAAATCTTGTGACCGAGGAATCTCATAGCTAATGCCGAAACCCAGTTAACATACATGGGACTGAGCGAGTTGTTTCATACTCGTAAGTATGTTAGATGTCTTGCATGAAAGTACTCCAACATAAGCAATAAAATACACTGTCCTCATCAAAAAAAAGAAAAAGGTAAAATGCCACTTTTCTATTAAGGTATTGACTAGTCCAAATAAAATGAGATAACGATGTGATGAATATTCATGAAAGGTTGAAGAAAAATACTTCATAAGATGTCGTCTCTCTGCGCACCGTCCTGTGGTAAGAAGGTAAGAAATGAATAGCAGGTGGTCATGCACAGAGCCGTTAGGCATCAGAATGTCCTAAAGAGTGATTTCAATTATTACTTACCTTGACACATAATTTCCTCATTTTGAAGGAAGTTCGGTTATCATTGAACTCGCCAAATATTCTCTGTGAAAACAAACATTTCAGACTTGACTATACTCACTAGACCTGAATTAATCAAACGAGTTGGTATAGCCTACTGGCATAACAGTTTGAGTTAATGGAACATTTTTCTATGTTTGCTTTGCAGACACGTCATGTCTGGATATCTGCGGGGTAGTCAGGACGAGGCAATTCAGATTCTCGTGAAGAACAAGGCGACGGGATCATTTGAACTAGCATCTGAAAGAGTGGAGAAACTTCTCCGAAACGACAAAGTAAAGGATAAAAAGGTCTGCGTTATCTCCGTAGCTGGAGCATTTCGCAAGGGGAAGTCTTTCCTTCTCAACTTCTTCGTAAAGTATTTAGAAAGAGCTGTAAGTATTCAAGCACTCGTCACAAGAACTGAAAAGGGGCTCTCATTGTCCTCAATTTCGCTCAAGAATCCTTTACTTGTATTCTTGTGTAATAGCGGTGCAAACATTTAGAGAAACCTACATATATATATATATATATATATATATATATACATATATAGCCATATGACGGGGTGGTGGGGTGGTGTTATGTGGTTCAGGTTCGAGAATTTTATTTTAGGACCATTTCGATATGCAGGATATTGCCATCTATTAATTCCGAGAGAGGGATGTTCTATTAGTGATTTTATATTTTTGTATAATTCATTTTGTCACTTTTAATTGTCTAATTTCCTCGCTCGCTTCCAGTAGCGTATCTATGGAATGTGGCGCGCGGGGCAAACAACAAAGCTACCCTCCCCCCTCCCCTAAACTTGTCAGCTAAATAAATACAAACCAGATTTCCTTGCTTTTTCACAACGTCATACTTTCATCTAATGTAGGCCTCCTAAACCCGAGATTGGTAATGAACAAGAAGGTTTTTGTTTGAATAACTCATATAGTTGACATGTTTACTGTCCTAAACTGGCAAGAAGTGCATGTGTGATGGAAATATTAAACATATGATAATCCTAGTGTGTAACTGTTTTAATGATCTTGCAGCCGATTATTTGAAATATGTTTTCACCTTGCCAATTCATTCTTTTGGCAGAATATTTAGGACAACCCACGGCCAATCTGCCCCTGGATGTTAGGATATGTGTATTTTTTTCTACCAAAAGTGACCGGTGTTGTCAGTGGAAGCCCATTGTAAAAAGTAATTGCACATGTGGTGATTGAGGTGGGAGGGGGAAGAGGGGGTGACACCACGTCAACTCTAAAGTCTGATAAACGTTTTATCCTGGTAGTTTTTAATCTCATTTTTTTTCTTCAAATCGGGCTGGCGGGATTGGTGACTCGTTCTTAAACCAAACCAATAGTGCCCTTTTTATTTCTTGAAAAACTTATGATATTCGAGCATAATACACTTTAGCAAATCTTGGGACTTAATAACTTCAAGATTTCTTCCAAACTTAACCCCTAAATATATGCATATGCTGCATTTATCCATCTTTTTCTTCAAAATTAAGAACTTCTTTGCTTTATAATCATATTTCGATGATTAAAATCTCAGACTTTCTCTTTCCCCAACCTATATATTATATAGTATATACAATGCGTCCTAGAAAAAACGAAATTGAGAATTATCTATGTTTTATCATAACTTAATCACAATTATAATTAATAAATGACACATATTTTTAAAGCTTAGATCCTCCTCTTTCATTCGATGCAACTCGTATTTAATTAAATTTCATTAAACGAATTCGTTTTTACTGGCTGCCTGCCGTAGCAACAAGCAGACTTAATAAACTCCGTTTCGTTGACAATCAGCCATTGACGAAATACTTCATGCATGGCTGATTGTCAACGAAACAGAGTTATGTCTTTTATCAATTCAGATTGTTGCTACGGCAGGCAGCCAGTGAAAACGAATGGGTTTAATGAAATTAAGGAAATGCAAGCACTACTTTATACACACAGAACTTTGTTATTCCTAGCTCATTTTTCGTGATTGAGGTGTCATCGAAAGGGCAGAAACTGGACTTTCTAGAAATGTGATTTTATCTTTGAAATTCAGATACCGTCCGTCAAAAGACTTTTTGGTTCCCTCTCTTCAAATTGATTTTAATCACTCATGCGTTAAATATGCATCATACAAGTTGCATCAAATGAAAGAAGAGGTTCTAAGCTTTACAAATATGTGTCATTTATTAATTACAATTGTGATTAAGTAATGATAAAAAATCGATGATTCTCGGTTTCTCTGGTTTTTCTGGGACGCACTGTATAATATCTTGAAGATAAATGATTTATATCGTTATAACCTCGGTCAGTTTATGTACCAATTAGAAAATAATACGCTTCCCTCAGTCTTCAAATTAATATTCAACAAAAATAAAACTATACACAAATACCCCACACGCCAATCTGATAAATTCCATCAGTCATTAACTAGAACTATACTCGCTAAATCCATATTCACTTACGCATGCCCGAAGTTTTGGAAGTACTGATGTAATTTGTAATGCAATTTCTGTTTCCTTAACTTATCAGCTATTTTCTTCTAAACCGCTGAGAGGCAATTTGCAATTTGCGGTATACAAATATCTTATTATTATTATTATCCGTATTCCGGCCAGTCCGTATTTTGTTGTGTGTGTTTATAGGTGAGAGTCCTACCCTCTCTCGTTCCTTGTCTCCCTTCTTTCCCTGTCCCTTTCACTCCTTTTATGTTCTGTCTATTCGGTTTATTTATTCGCGCGTTCCCTTATTATTAATACACTGATTTTGCAACTATAAGTTATAGGGGGCTGCCATCTACAAGCCCAGCTTTTCAGCAGTCCCCTCCATTACCAACCTGTTTTATATGCCTGCTGTACACTGTAGACCAATTACAATGACATTGTTAAGTTTCATTGTGTCCTATGTACAATGCAATCCCATGTATTTTATTGTATTTTGTTGAAAAATGGAAATAAACGAAATAATATGAATGAATGACTGGCCTCGTTCCCCTTTTTGCTGGCGTTCTTTACAGCCAGGATAATGCCAATATCTTGTCAACAAACTATGTTCGCATCAGCCCCCATCCAAAATGTTATGTTGATGCTATAGAATATAGGATCAAAGGCAGGAGGTTTCTTCACATCGCTTCTTATTCGGAAGTGAAAAGGCGACACCTTTGCCAATAATACTAAATTCCTTGGTTTTCTTAGCAGTAGAGCAAAATAAACCATCAGACCAAACCAAAACATTGATGTTGATGCACTTATTTGTCTTGGTCATGGGCAAGATTATGACAAGAAACTGGAAGGGAAGGGGTGGGAGAGGGGCAGGGCGAGGCAACTGCCCATGCCCACATTTCCTGAAAAAAGAGCAGAAGAGGTACTTATCGATTGCACTCTACACACATAAGCCGTTGAACTTTCTGCACTACTAAAATGTGATGTCCATTCACTATCATCCAGTTTATAAACCGGTATACTGGCAAAATTAGGGGTAAAATATTATCCATAAAGAAACACCTTTTCGGCTCACAATTTATATTTGACACACTACATAACTCAATAAAATTGATATAAATCTGAAGGTATCATACTTATCCATCTTTTGACACCAAACCCATGGTGGTTTGAGGTTTACGTCAAAGTTAACTGGATTTAAACCCACCAAACACGTCTTCAATACACTAATACACATATATGCATACAGTTAATACACATATGGGCAAAAATGTCTTTTTTTGTGGAAATCAAAGTAATATCCTTGGGTTGCTATAACTTTTTACTTCGCACAAGACATTGTCTTTGTACATGGACAAATTTCTGGGAAGTTACGAAAGAAGGCACTTCTCCAATGTTGATATATGAAAAATAACGTTTTTTATGAAATTAATTGGGGGGGGGGGGAATCGCAAAAATTCATGTGTTTAACCTAAAATTGCGATCTCATATAATCCCTATTCCGTTGAAATTGGTATGTAAACAATTTGATTTCCTTCCACATGAAACCAAAGTCATTTTGGTTCAAGGTTTTCTTGAAAGAATATATTCACAAAATAGTATTTTCCTAAAAAGGCCAATTGTTTTTGTATGCCACAACCGATTTAGGGGTAATCGCTCCAAATTATTTTTAAAATCCTCGGAAAAATTGGTTATGATTTTTTTTTTAAAACTTTCAAATAAGCATGGTGTGTAATAGTTTTGTGTGGTATTGGCAGGCAACTAAAAAAACAAGCAAGATATTTGACTTTGGCCTTCCGCTTATTCCCTCTTCCACCCTTTTTATTGTTAACTCAAGTCTTATTTTACCTTATTTAAACTATGGTACCGTGGTTTGGTGCAACACTCATCAATCACATTTAGATAAATTATTATTGCTTCAAAAGAAATCCTTACGAAATACCTTCTTCGACCTCAATCTGCGCCCCCACTCTTTGATGACCTCTTTTTCTTTTTTGATAAACCGACAGATGTTAAGAATGTGTTAAGACGAAACAAAAAGCTATGTCAGCACCGGGAAATGACTGCCTTATGTACGGAATGATAAAAACATTTGGATTCTGTGCACCACTTCCTTGCAACTCTGT
Organism: Strongylocentrotus droebachiensis; assembly: GCA_035222895.1. Classification (NCBI taxonomy): domain Eukaryota; kingdom Metazoa; phylum Echinodermata; class Echinoidea; order Camarodonta; family Strongylocentrotidae; genus Strongylocentrotus; species Strongylocentrotus droebachiensis. The sequence goes on from JAVYIG010008461.1 coordinate 39,175, forward strand.
ATAATAGGATTCTTGACTCTGGAGACCCGCCCGAAAGTTGGTCGGAATCTATAATAACGCTCATATATAAGTCAGGGGGATACCGATAAGCCAGAAAATTTTCGTATGATTTCGTTAACATCCTGTATCAGCAAAGTTTTTTACCAGATAATTGCTAGATCAAATACGTCCTATCTTACTGAAAAAAACTGTATCGATAAAACAGTTTAAAAGGTTTTTATTGACCGAGTGCACGTATGCATCGAACATAATATTGTTCTACATGAAATTCTGATAGACACAAAGTACAAGAAAAGATCGCTTTATATTAATTATTACATTATTCGATCTGGCGGATGCGTTTGGCAGTGTAAGCCATCAACTGATCACATCATCAATGGAGCGTTATGCAATACCGACACCAGTTGTAAAATACGTAGCAACGCTGAGGAAATACTCAAAATCAGTAGTTCAGCTAGGTATCCTGAATTCAGGGGCGAAATATTGAAGGCCGTTCTGTTCAGTTCATATGTAATATTTCAAGGAAGACGTGAACCAGCATGACAAATTGATCAATACCTTACAGTGTAATTTATTAATCTCTACAGTGTGAGTCAAAAAAAAGTTTACACCTAGAAAATTGTTATTTATTTTAAAAATCATCAATAAACAGTAAATTATTTTACATCTTATGAAAGAGTGTTTTATCCCAAATCATTTTGTACTATTTTTGTGTGGTATGTGTTCGCGCTTGGATGAACAGGAAGCATTGTTTGCGAGAGTGCAAACATCGACTTGCGCCAAAGTAGCTTATGTGATATTTGAATTAAACAATTAGGATTTGGGTATTAATTCGGTCTTTGCAGATCCAAATAACATCCCTAACAAAATTAATCATGCCACATATATCAAATTTTAACGAACAATTGTACGTGTGTGTGTGTGTGTGTGCGACTTTGCTTCTGCAAAAAGCTTATGCAATGCATTTCATTTGATACATTCAATTCATTCTCTCACTCCGCTAATCCTTACATAATACATACTGTAGGCATCATTTTGGCGCAAGTCGATTTTTGCACTCTCGCAAACAATGCCTCCTGTTCATCCAAGCGTGAACACATACCACACACAAATGGTACCAAATGATTTGGGATAAAACACTCTTTCATAAGATGATTTTAAAAATAATTAGCAATTTTCTAGGTGTAAACTTTTTTTTGACTCACACGGTATACATTAATATTTGCATTTATCTCCTTTCTCTCTCTCTCCGATCTATACTCCTGATATTCCGTGGTCGGAGAGGTAAAGTACTACAGCGTGTTTATTCATGAACTTAAACCTGTACCAAACTGACAATATGTACCGTAAGACTTAATTTATTTCGATTTAATTATATCATTATTGATTAATGTATAATGAATTGGGATCTTTCCTTCTTCATCAAAATGTTACGACCTTCTTCTTTTATCCTGTTCTGCACTTTACCACTTCTGTTTTCCTCTTCTTTTCTCCTTTTCACCTCTTCCCTTTCACTTTCTCTCTATCCCGGTGCTTCTTGTTAAAACATATATTATTGCATTTTGATTTTTATTGTTAATGTACTGGACTATTGTATTATTATATTGTTGCTTATAACGTGCCGTCTAACCCACTGGGTTGACGGGTCTGTTTGTTTTGTGCATGATCTCTATTAAGACGTGATTTATCGTCTATAAGTGAACAACTTTTCAGCTTGGTCAATTTATGTTCTGCTACAATAACACAAATTTACCTAAATTATTTGTCACATACTTTTTTTTAAAGCAGTTCATAAATACCCCTCTCAGCGTATCAATGAATTTCATTTACAGTTATTGAGAACTATCCTATCCTGAAATTGTGCTGTTTTCACCGGCCCGAAATATTGAAAAACCCTAATTATACCATTATAAATGCACCAAGCCTCCTTTCCTTTAAATCAAAACTCAAACGGTTCATGTTATCATCATATAATTCGTCCCTGTTTTCACGAAGTGACGGTAGTGAGGAAATTCGTCACACAAACTATATGCAATTTTTTTTCACTACCGTCACTTCGTGAAAACAGCGACGAATTATATCAAGCATTAGTACATCAATTTACTTATGAAATATTACCCTAGCTGAAATACATACTCATTTAAAACATGGTAATTAGTCGTATGAACTAATCGTGGACCTTTCATCCCTCGTGTTTTGGGGTTTTCTCCACTCTCAATTCTCTCCCTATACGTCTTTCTTTCAATATCATCTCTGTCCTAGTTCTTGTCTTTGTTCTTGTCATTGTCTTGACTTATCTTCGTCCCGTCTGACGTCTTCATGTTCAATTTTCTACTTATCAGCCTATGAAATTACGCAAATGCTAATAAATTATAAAGTGAGTGTTGGAGCATTGTCCTCTATCCCCACCTGCATTGCTCTACTTTGTTTATCATATGCCTATAATGCTCACATGAGCAGTGCGTGTGTGTATTTTTCCTTTTCCTTATTCCTTTCTTCAATTCTTGTTATTTGTTGTGAGTAATCCATACAGATACAAGCTCTACCTTTTAGTAGATATCTCAGTTTCTTTTAAAACTCGACTTAATTTATGATGATATTATGCTTATATATTTGGTATCTGAAATGCTTGGATTACTTAAGGATATTTGTATCTTTTAATATTTTTTTTTTCTCGATTATTTTGCAATTGTCATTTGATATTTATTTTATATAAGGATTTTTTGCATATTTTGATTGAGCTGTGAAAATGATATCATTTTAAATGAATTGAATTGAAATTATCACTGAATGATCCAATTTGATAACTGTTATAGATATCAACGACAAAACTTGAGATATGATCAAATACTAAAATATGTTGCTACACGTAATTTTGTAATAAAATCATTATTTCCCTTCACATCACTGTTTTTTTTCCCTAATGATGTTTGTTTTAAATAGTATGTTCTGTTGTTGTTGTTGTTGTTGTTTTACTTCTTTTTATTTGTTCGTCTTTTGGATTTGGCCTTGTTATAATAAATAATTATCCAATGAAAAATGGAAGCAAATCGATTTTTGTTCTTCCAACACGATAGCAACTACTTCCGAAAAAATCAACCTTACGCAATTTCAATAACCTTGTATGTCATGTATTGAAATTTAAGAACATGACAATGACGTATTACGTTTTATGAACATATTATCTATAGGACATACAATACGGTATTGGAATTGACCTTTAGTTGATTTTCGAAAATAGTTACGATCGCGGATCCCTTAGAAACGTAATTCCTTGGGAATTTCGCCATACAAACTTTTTCAAAGAGACTTAGCAACAGATGTTTAATATCGTTCAAATCATAAAAAAATAACAATAATAAGACTTTATTTGGGTTCAGGGGGACAAATTTAACAATTTTTTTCTCGAATGATGAAGCTTCGGAAATACTACTTTCAACAAGATCCTGATAAACCTTGTATGCTTGGAATCTAAACCCTTCGAAGATAATTCCATATAGGGGTTAAAAAAATACCACACCCTATTAGGATTGTAAGCAAAGGAGCAACGTGACCTAGCTTTAACAATTGTTCGCTTTATAAACCCTTCTAAAATACTAACCCTAATGCACTTTACCGTGAGGTATTATTGAGGGCGCACAACTCTTTAGGAATCATACATTTATTGTTCTTTTCTTCTGTTTCTCTTTTTTTCTGCGTTTTTTGCGTTCAACCCCCCCCCCCCCCCCCCCCCCCCTCCCCGCCCTCCACATCTCCTCTCTGCAACCCCCGTCACTGCTCGCTTCTCTCCTGGGCGCTGGTGCGGGCGGGAAAATCTCCCGCCCGCACCAGTGCCTACTCACTCCTGATGACCGGACAGTCAAGCTGTCCGAAACGTTGAGCCTTCTCACCTCATCGCCTTCTCTACTCTCTCTTCGGGTTTACAGTTCTTCTCAAGACTTCACCTAATTCCAAGAAAGTTTACTCTACGCTCTCGCTCCGTCTTTCTCGCCTTTCCACGTCTCCTCCTCTTCTCTTTATTTCCCCTCCTCTAAAACCCAACAGTTTTTTCGGGACTAACCACATGGTGAACCATAAAACCCCTTCACGTTAAATGCATATTTATTGGGTAAATGTGAATTTAATTTTCTCGATGTTGTCAAAATTGTACCCGGCTCCTTTGAGGGAGTTCAAATTACAAATCATGCTTATTACATGTAAAGAGATTTGTAACCCGATGTGATATATAGGTCATTACAGGTGAATACAATGTTACAAGAAACTCCTTAAGAAATAACAGTAGAAGAAGAACAAGGATCCGTACGTTTTATTAAATCCCATGGTTCGCACGTAATAATCAAAGCTAAGGAGGATGAAGAGAGCAAAGAGAGAGAGAGAGAGAGAGAAAGAGAGAGATATAGTGGAGAGGGGGAGGCACATTTATCGAATTTTGAAAGAAAGGAAATTCGAATAATAATGTCATACCAAAAAGATCTAGATCAATTTATTCAGTTTTTCATTTTTTTTACAATGGCGATAGAAATACTTATTATCGAGACCAAAAACTATTACTGAAGAGTAGAGTTCTCGGCAGATCTCACCCTTCAAATTTATTTGACGGGGTGTTATTCCGTTTGAAATAACGCATGGTATAAACCGTTGTATACTTTTGCAGTGTGAACGAGTACATGACTTAACCAACTGGCTAGATGCTGATGATAATGAAAGAACCGGTTTTGCATGGCAAGGAGGAACTGAGAGGAAAACAACTGGAATATGGGCCTGGAATAAAGTCTTCATCCTGAAGAAACTGGAAGGATCGAAGAAAGACACTGGTCAGTCAGATAACAGCGAGGAGGTAAGAGAGACAGCGATACGAGTGCAAATTTCTAACTAAAAAGAGGAACGCCATGAGACCTTAGGAAAAGAATATTAGAAAGAAGAAAAGAATATTAAATGCTTATTTGCGTTAATCCGATAATGTATTACTATATTATTCATTTTTCGTTCCATCATTTCCAAAATTGTTTACCTTTATTCTCATAATATGTTCTCTGATTTATGTTAAGGGAGTTCCTCCTGATATCACCATAAATGATACTTGGGAGAGAAACTGTTCAATGTTTGAAAATCTCAAGAAAAAAAAAAAAAAAAAAAACTTATTGACTATAACTTCAAATTTCGTTTTGAAAAAACAGTACAATAAATTTCCATTTCCCTACCACTTAAACTATATATCAAACCTGATAATGATAATGATAATGATAATTTTTCTTCATCATATCAACCCACCTTAGACATGTGCATTGGCCGATTTCTCTTTCGTATTTGCATTCGTTCAATCAAAGGGGACTCCCTCTCTATAACTTTTTTAATTCATCCACATCGCTTTTATATTTTGTGTTTGTGGTATATTATTTTTGTCTAGTGGTTGATCAAAAGCCTATTAGTATATTGAATTGAATTTAATTGATGTATTTATTCATACACGGTTTAAAAAAAAAAAGTTACAAGACTGATGTCCATTGGGGCGTGTGAAACGATGTAAAAACATCAAATAAAAATAATTCATGATTTAAATAAAAAAGACAATGGTACATCAAATGACATGTTTAAAACAAACAAGAATACCTAGATCAAGATAAATATTTTAAAAAAATAACGATAGACAAGTACTGCCGGAAAAGGATATGTATATGAATAAAAAATAATCATGAGTGGCTGAACAAGAGAAGTGTAAATATACTACAAATTCAAATTGGTAATAAGAATTGTTACTATTTCAAATAACCTGACGGAATTTGGCTGGTCAAGATACTGCAAATATTCAAAATCAAAATTGAAAATAAGAATTGTTTTAAGTTCAAGTAATATGTATATGACACCCAGTGGCGTAATGAGCAAAAACGTTTGGGGGGGCTGACAACAAAAAAATCCGAATCACCCCCACTCTAACATGCAGTCCCTGCTGAACGTTTCTCGAAATGGGGTCTAGTGGCAAAGCCCGGCGGGGGTCAAGGGGCGGAGCCCCCAAGCTCAAGGGGTTTGGGCATCAGTGGCGGATCCAGGAATTTCTTACCGGGGGGGGGGCACAAAATGGCAAGGGTTGAAATGTAAAACGACGAAGCGACAGAACGCTGCTTTAACGGCGAGGGAGTGGAGTGACCAAGCAGGGGGTGGGTCTGGGAGGGGGTTCTGGCCCCCTCCCAGAGTAAGTAGCGTTTGCAATTTTAGAACCAAATTAGACGCATTTTCAGGCACTTCCTGGCAGGGGCGTCGCTAGACCTTTTTTAGTTGGGGGGGGGGGTGTAGAGGCCACCGATTACCGACAAAACTAGCCACCAATTACCAACAAAATTAAATGTTCAATATCTACAAATAACCCTATAAATCCGGGGCCGAAGCTAAACAAAAATTTCATATGGACTATCTATAGTACTTGCATATGCGCGAAATGGTCATTTTCCTCGAAGACATAAATAAACGTATTATTTCTTCAATTTAGTCAGCATCATAGCTATATATTTTAATGCAGGCGCGGAGCTAGGATCTTATTTTAGGGAGGGGCGGTAGTGAGCAAGAGAATCACTTAAAAGCGCGCTCATTAGGGGGTGTGGGTGATGGGCCTCTTGCGCGAAGCGCGGAAGCTTAGACGTTTCCTTTAATTATAAGGAAAAGAAGACGATTCATTGTACCGTTTTCGACTAGTAATCCTTGGCTGAATGAAGTTCCCCCACCCCCTCCCATCCCCCACCCCCCTCTTTGACGTTTCATTAAATTATGAGAAAAAGCAGACGATTCGGTGTACTGTTCTCGACTCTTAATCCTTATCTGAATGAAGCTTCCCCCTCCCGCGCGAAGCGCGGAAGTTTTGACGTTTCATTAAAATTATTAGAGAAAGAAGACGATTCGTCGTACCGTTTTCGACTCTTAATTAAAGGGGAAGTCCACCCTGAAATTAAGTTACCCAATAAACAAAACACTAAAAAGTAACCTCTTTTCGGAGTGTATTTTAAGTGATTTTAAAGTATGGTGCCTTTTAAACTGGATTTAAACGTTATCGACACGTGCCTTCATTTAAACAAAAAAGGTACTCCTGTTCACGTTTTCATCTAACCTAAAAAACACCAATTTATCACGCGACTGGAGTAACGTGATTCCACTTACCTCTGTAAATCAAGTGTTTATGACCAAATAACCACTTGACCAAGCAACGAGTTTTTTGTCCGTTAACCGATGGTGGTGATAAATAAGTAATTATTTGGTGTCTTACACACCTCTTTAAATGGTTTCAAAGTTACCATAACTTTCTCGGTTATGATCACGTAGCTAAAACTGATTACTTATCTAAGCTGTGAATCCGTGATATTTAGGTGTGAAAAATTAATAATTATTAGGTATATTAAAACACCTATTTAAATGGTAGTCAAAGTTGCCAGCAGTTCCGCGGTTATGATCTCGTGACTCAAACGGATTATTAATCTAAACTGGGCATACGTGACTTTTAGGTGTGAAAAATTAGTAATTATTAGGTGTCTTTAACCACCTTTTTAAATGGTTTCAAAGTTACCATTACTTTCTTGGTAATGATCACGTAGCTAAAACTGATTACTAATCTAAGCTGTGAATCCGTGATATTTAGGTGTGAAGAATAAGTAATTATTAGGTGTCTTAAAACACCTATTTAAATGGTAGTCAAAGTTGCCAGCAGTTCAGCGGTGATGATCTCGTGACTCAAACGGATTATTAATCTAAGCTGGGCATCGGTGATTTTTAGGTGTGAAAAATTAGTCATTATTTGGTGTCTTAAAACACCTATTTAAATGGTAATCAAAGTTGCCAGCAGTTCCGCGGTGATGATCTCGTGACTCAAACGGATTATTAATACAAGCTGGGTATTCCGTGATTTCCAGGTGTGAAAAATAAGTTATTCTTGGGTGTCTTGATGGTTTCACAGTTACCATTTACGTTCCGTGGTGATAATCCCGTGACTGTTGGCATATTTCTATTTTCACCAGTTGATAACTGACCGTTGGCATCTTTTCATTGCACCAGTTGATAACTGGTCTGTGTGCATATTTCCAGTTGCACCAGTTGATGACTGGCTGACTGTTGGCATACTTCCAGTTGAACCAGCTGACACCAAATAATTTGCATATTGAATATGGGGTGCGTGCAGATCTTTGTTTTTTAAACAATTTATCTGAATTTACAGCATATTTCTTAATTACTGATGATTTAGTTATATGCAATTCATTTCGAAAATACTACAAATATAAATTACCAGTTATTAGGACATTTCGCTACTTCGTATAAATTACATTTAATTAAACATGAATTAGGGAAACATTAACTATGACCTAAAATAATTTCAATAACATACAAGTATATGAACAAATTTCGATTAATTAAATTATGAAAGTCTACTTATTACCAATGCCTTTACATTGGAAATACAGACGTACCAGTATTGAAGTGTTGATGCCGTTCAACTGGTTGGAAGTTTTACCAAATGGTGCTAATGGCTCAGCTAGACCAGTTGAATTCTAACTGGCCTGGATCATTAAGCCCATTTCAATTTCCAGGGTTACCAGTTGGCATCAACTGGTTCATCAACTGGACCAGTTGCAACTAGCTTTCTCTTCTGGAATGTTTGCACCCCCACCCCCCCCCCCCTTCACCCCCTCTAATCCCAAACTGTTTCCGGCGCGCCTGGACGTATTTATGGAAGATCCAAAACACGATGTTCTGAAACGGGATGAGAACGTCATTATTTTGGTTCATTTATTGTGTAACATTTGCGTAATTATTGGGTTGAACGCGGGTTACATTAACATCTTTCCTCTTCGACGTAAATTTCACGTGAATGAAGAACATGATTCATCTCAAGTCAGCCTCGTAATATTCACGTGAATTTCACGCAGATATTTTGACGTGTTTCTGTGACGCGATTATTTCGTTCATGAATATGTAATTTCATAACCAAACAAACACGGGAGTATTAGGTTTCCAAACCAAGGTCTCCAAGGTAGGGATAATCACGTTATTATAATGGTGATATTGCAGTGACAATTGCGTGATTTAGTGTACGTGTATTTTAGGTGACGTAGTGCAATAAACGTATTAACACATTTACGTAAATGTCCGGTGTTTGAAGAACGTAACTCTCCTCAAGTCGATACCTTGATAATGACGTGATTTTCACGTGATTTTGTTTATTGGGTAGTTTTAATAGGAGTAGAAAAATGAGAGAAACAAGTCAGTGAAAGTTTGAGCAAATTCCGATTAAAAATAAGGAAGTTAGGATTTTTGAAGTTGTGATCAATCAAACACAAATTGGCAACTCTATGACGTATTATGCGAGCTCAACTTCCATTTGCTCAGTACTAAAAAAATCTAAAATTTTCATTTTCCCTCAAGAAAAATTTCAACCATACATGCACCCTAAATATAATAATTGCAAATATGTTTCTATACTCCCCCTGCAAGGAACAAATATATATTCCGTCATCAATAACGAAGAAAACATGATTTTATGGAATATTATGCACAAAGCAAATGAAGGAGATTTCGTATAATAAGTCACAGAGTTGCCAATTTGTATTTGATTGTTCACAACTTCAATAATTCATAACTTTCTTATTTTCATTCAGAATTTGCTCAAACTTTCACTCACCTGATTTTCTTATTATTCTGCCTCTATCGAAACAAACTTATTTTGGGGGTGGACTTTCCCTTTAATAAGCCCTATTCTTCTGAATTCAGTTTCCCCCCTCTCGCGCAAAGTGCGAAAGCTTTGACGTTTCCTCATATCATTAGAGAAAGAACACGATTCGTTGTACCGTTTTCGACTCTAAATAAGCCCTATTAATTTTGTCTGAACTCAGCTACCCCTCTCGCGCGAAGCGCGGAAGCTTTGACGTTTCCTTAAATTATTAGAGAAAGAAGACGATTCGTTGTACCGTTCTCGACTCGACTAAATGAAGTTTCCCTTCCGCGCGAAGCACGGAATTTTTGGCGTTTCATCACAATATATAGAAAGGAAGACGATTCGTCGTACCGTTGTTGACTCTTAAACCTTGTTTGAATTTAGTTTCCCCGAAATTTTAAACCTCTGATTTCTTTAGCTGATATTATAGAAAAGTGAAACTTCGAGAAAAAAACAAGTATTGTAGTTGTAGTCACTCTCGAAGTCGTCACAGCGGATAAGAAGACACAGTTCGTAGGGAAAAAAACTTGTCGGCCGACCGACAATATACATCTCACCGACTTCAAACTTCTGCATTGATATAGTACACGAGGATCGATCAAGAATACCGACACAGCTGACCCAACACAGCAACATATTTACCCGTTTCTTTCTTGCTCCCTCGACGAGACGACTCCACCCAACAACTCCCTTCTCTCTTTTACTCCCACTCCTCCTCTCTCAGACTCTTACCTCCCTTCTCTCTCCTCTCTTTCATCCCCGTTTCGTTTGTTTCCCTTTCACTCTTTTTTCTTCTTTTTTCTTTTCTTTCTTTTCTTTCTTTTCCTTTCTTTCCTCTCCTCCCTCTTTTTCTTTTTTCTCTTTCTTTCTTCTCTTTTCTTTCCTTTCTTTTCCTTTCTTTCTTTTCTTTCCTTTTTTTTCCCCTCTCTTTTTTCCCTCTCTTTTTTTTCCCTCTCTTTTTTTCCCTCCCCCTTTTCTCTTTTTTCCGACGGCAGCGCAATTTTACCGACAATATCCTGACAGGTGGGGGGGTCGCACCCCCTCACCCCCCCCCCCCTTTGGCGACGCCCCTGCTTCCTGGAGTAATATATTATGACGTAAAATTGCTTTCTCCTACCCCTTCCAAGAGTAGGGATCTTTTGCAATTTGAGAACCACATTTGGCGCATTAATGTCCACCGGCACTTCCTGGAAAAAAAGAGGCCTTCTTGAATTCAGACAAGATTAAGAGTAGAGACCGGTACAACGAATCGTCTTCTTTCTTTAATAATTTAATGAAACGGCAAAGCTTTCGCGCTTTGCGCGGGAGGGGATTCGTTAGAAGTTAGAGAAAAGTGATCTGACACGTCGTGAGACGTTGTATAGATTATGCTTTGATGCCGGTACTTCACTGTAGTACTTGCAAAAATTATCTCGAGTGTATAAACTGTGTCGTTATCGGGGGCGCGGCTAGATCTTTTTCAGTGGGGGAGGGGGGAAGGGTGTAGAGGCCACCGATTACCGACAAAACGAGCCACCAATTACCAACAAATATAAAAATGCCAATGTCCAAATGCCTACAATTTTAACCCCATAAACCCGGGGCCAGGAACTAATTAATTTTTTCAGTTCCCCCCCCCCCCCCTCCCGCGCGAAGCGTGGAAGCTTTGACACTTCATTATATTATTAGAGATAGAAGACGATCCGTTGTACCGTTCTTGACTCTTAATTCTTGGTTCGCCCCTCCTGCGCAAAGCGTGGAAGCTATGACGTTTCATTTAATAATTAGAGAGAGAAGACGATTCATTGTTCCAACCCCGACTCTTAATCCTTGTCTGAATTTAGTTTCCCCGAAATTTTAAACCTCTGATTTCTTTAGCTGATATTATAGAAAAGTGAAACTTCGAGAAAAAACAAGTATTGTAGTTGTAGTCACTCACGAAGTCGTCACAGCGGATAAGAAGACACAGTTCGTAGGGAAAAAAACTTGTCGGCCGGCCGACAATATACATCTCACCGACTTCAAACTTCTGCATTGATATAGTACACGAGGATCGATCAAGAATACCGACACAGCTGACCCAACACAGCAACATATTTACCCGTTTCTTTCTTGCTCCCTCGACGAGACGACTCCACCCAACAACTCCCTTCTCTCTTTTACTCCCACTCCTCCTCTCTCAGACTCTTACCTCCCTTCTCTCTCCTCTCTTTCATCCCCGTTTCGTTTGTTTCCCTTTCACTCTTTTTTCTTTTCTTTCTTTTCTTTCTTTTCCTTTCTTTCCTCTCCTCCCTCTTTTTCTTTTTTCTCTTTCTTTCTTCTCTTTTCTTTCCTTTCTTTTCCTTTCTTTCTTTTCTTCCCTTTTTTTTCCCTCTCTTTTTTCCCTCTCTTTTTTTTCCCTCTCTTTTTTTCCCTCACCCTTTTCTCTTTTTTCCGACGGCAGCGCAATTTTACCGACAATATCCTGACAGGTGGGGGGGGGGGTCGCACCCCCTCACCCCCCCCCCCCTTTGGCGACGCCCCTGCTTCCTGGAGTAATATATTATGACGTAAAATTGCTTTCTCCTACCCCTTCCAAGAGTAGGGATCTTTTGCAATTTGAGAACCACATTTGGCGCATTAATGTCCACCGGCACTTCCTGGAAAAAAAGAGGCCTTCTTGAATTCAGACAAGATTAAGAGTAGAGACCGGAACAACGAATCGTCTTCTTTCTTTAATAATTTAATGAAACGGCAAAGCTTCCGCGCTTTGCGCGGGAGGGGATTCGTTAGAAGTTAGAGAAAAGTGATCTGACACGTCGTGAGACGTTGTATAGATTATGCTTTGATGCCGGTACTTCACTGTAGTACTTGCAAAAATTATCTCGAGTGTATAAACTGTGTCGTTATCGGGGGCGCGGCTAGATCTTTTTCAGTGGGGGAGAGGGGAAGGGTGTAGAGGCCACCGATTACCGACAAAACGAGCCACCAATTACCAACAAATATAAAAATGCCAATGTCCAAATGCCTACAATTTTAACCCCATAAACCCGGGGCCAGGAACTAATTAATTTTTTCAGTTCCCCCCCCCCCCTCCCGCGCGAAGCGTGGAAGCTTTGACACTTCATTATATTATTAGAGATAGAAGACGATCCGTTGTACCGTTCTTGACTCTTAATTCTTGGTTCGCCCCTCCTGCGCAAAGCGTGGAAGCTATGACGTTTCATTTAATAATTAGAGAGAGAAGACGATTCATTGTTCCAACCCCGACTCTTAATCCTTGTCTGAATTCAGTTCCCCCCCCCCCTCCCGCGCGAAGCGCATAAGCTCTGACGTTTCAATAAATTATTACTCTTAATCCTTGTCTGAATTCATTTTCGTCCATCCCGCGCGACGCGCTGAAGCTTTCACGTTTCATTTAATTATTAGAGCAAGAAGACGATCCGTTGTACCGGTCTCGACTCTTAATCCTTGTCTGAAAACCCCTCCCGCGCGAAATGCGGAAACTTTGTCTTTCAATAAATTATTACTCTTAACCCTTGTCTGAATTCATTTTCGCCCATCCTGCGCGAAGCGCGGAAGCTATCACGTTTCATTAAATTTATAGAGAAAGAAGACGATTCATTTTATCGTGTATTTGTCTGAATTCAGTTTTCCCCCTCCCACGCGAAGCGCGGAAGCTTTGTCGTTTTATTTAATTATTACTCTTAATCCTTGTCTGAAATCATTTTCGCGTTTCATCAAAACCGTTCTCGACTCTTAATCCTAGTCTGAATTCAATTCCCCCCCCCCTCCCGTGCAAAGCGCGGAAGGCTTTGCCGTTTCATTAAATTATTAGAGAAAGAAGACGATTCGTTGTACCGTTCTCTACTCTTAATCTTGTCTGAATTCAATTTCCCCCACTATATGTGCAGTGTTACATGATGTAAGTATGGAACGCTCGTTCGCAAATCTGTGCATGCTCAGCCCGAGTGGTAGGTAGCATGTTATCTCCCGGCAAGCTTCTGGAAAGGATTTTTTTACCAGTGTTACTGTTAGTGGCCACTATAAGTGACTATAAAAAACATAAGCTCTTCCTGCACTCAAAAAACTGAGGTGCTAAATGTTGGGTGCTGAGTGAGATTCTGCACTTGAAGTGCCAAAATCAGCACTTGACGGGTTAACTTTAACAAGGAAACCGAAACGTGCTGAATATTTGAGTGCTGAAAACGAGTGCTATAACAATATGCAGCACTTAACATCGAGTGCTGACTGCATAACCTGATCTGATTGGTCGGTTAGTATAATAGCTGTTACCTTGTGAATATTTGTTTTTGAATCAAATTCAGCTAAGAGATTCTTACATTCTTCATTCTCCAGGTCAATACCCAAGGCCTCAAAAGTCTGAATAACTTTGCTCCTTAAACTGTCAACAACATCAGTATTCAAAGCTGTTGCAGCAGATAACACTCTGTTTGTCATAGCATGGGTCATGTTGGTGTTTGATAAAAGAGAACCAATGAAAAATGCAGCTGGTCTCACTATGAACATGACAGACAATGAAAGCGGACAAAATATACAGTTCCTCAGGTAGACAAAGGAACATCCCTTGACTGCTATTATGTAAAATGTGTAAAACAGGTGAATATGCATGTGACACCTGTTCTACACATTTTTACATAATAGCAGTGAAGGGATGTTCCTTGGTCTACCTATGGAACTGTATATTTTGTCCGCTTTCATTGTCTGTCATATTCATAGTGTCTTGTACTGTCATTATGCATTGCTCCATCTTGTTCTTGTAGTAGGCCTATCCTATCATCATCATCATCAAATGCATCATCTGCTGCAGGATTATGCACTTCACCAACAGCAACACCCAAATCAGCATCAACTAGACCCTCCATACCCTGTACAGCTTCAGGTTCAGGTTCTTCTTGTGGATGTTGGTTTAATAAATGTTTCCTGTAAGAGTTGAAAGTGGTAAATGACGAAGGACATCCACCTTGACCACATAGGCATATGTTCTGGCTTATTGCAGAACTTTGTCAACATGTGCCTTTACTGCAACAGTGTTTTTTGGTTAAACTGTTAATAAAATACCAACTATATATATAAAGTCATTTATTTGTCTTTTTTTTGTGTGTGAGTGTGACAAAATTGCATAATTTCACTAAATATGAAATATAACGCCTGGAGTGCTAAAACATATAACACCAGTAGTGCTAAACATTACAAAACTGTTGTGTTCTGCACCTAAGTTGTGCAGTTTTTTAGCACTACTAGTGCTATTCAGAGTAGATTGTGGGGTTATTTAGCACCACCTGCCCAACATTCATAGCACTTGAAGTGTTTTTTTAGCACTTTTTAGTGCTTATCTATAGCACTTAAACTAGTGCTGAACTAGCACTTGCACTTGTGCTGAAATAGCACTAGCTGTGCAGTCCCTATGCGAGCACTGAAAAGGTGCTGAATATAGCCCTCCAAGTGCTAAAAATAGCACTACATTTTTTTGAGTGTGGCTTTTTGGGGGAATGGGTCAGTTTGCAAGAATTAATGGAGAAACTAGCATTTTGTTGAAAATCATGTGATATCACGAACATATACATCACTTGTGAAAAAAAGTCATGGTTCAATTTTATTTGGGGGGGGGGCTGAAGCCCCCCCCCCCCCCCCAAGTACCCCCACCAGTACGCCAGTGATGACACCTATAAATATATAAATATATATATATATATATATATATATATATGTATATATTATTACAATTAAGGATATGATTACAATAACAAAAAAGTCAGTAAAAGAACACTTTAAAGTGAGGTAAAAAAAAAAAAGCACAAAAGATAAAACTCTATTATTCAATCTTTGTCAGATAAAATGAAATGAAGCTATATTATATCATACGGAAATTTAAAAAAAAAAAAGCAGATGCATACACAACAATATAAATTCAAATAACACCGAGAAGTTAACTAAGGGGCTGTTACGAGGCGATCCGATCAGTAATTCCGGGATCTCGATCAAGATACATAATTTTAAAAATGAGAAGTCGCATAGGAAAATAAATCATTCTCCTCTACCTTGAGATATCCACTAGGGAATTCGTTTTTACAAGACCCGAAATAACGTATTTATGTATTATCGTCCTACCAAGATGACTTGATGAGATCCTACATCCGGAACGGTGTTGTGGTCTGGTGGTTAAGACACTGAGCTGAGGATACAATAGACCTTGATTCTGTTCCCATGTAGCTGCGGTACTAATTTATCAAAATACTAATCTCCATTACCACCATTACCCAAGATACAATGGGTACCTTTGCAGATTGTAGCCATTGGTATTGAAAGCCCACTGCCCGACATGCATGCATAATTAAGTAAGAGGAGATAGTGTACACATCTTATTTTGTATAATTAGTAAAGCTTATCGAAGTGTCGAATTAAAAACAAACTCTCATTATCATCTCATCTTAATTCCTGCCTTATACATCAGCATATGGTTGTGGTTACTTTTAATGCATACTATTCTTCCATCCATTTCTTTTGTCAAAGATCGCGGTTGTTTTACTCGACACACAAGGCACTTTCGACTCTGATTCATCAACACATGAATGCACTACCATCTTTGCGCTTGCCACCCTTATCAGCTCAACTCTGGTGAGTTCAGTATTATTCCAATTATAAACACATATATTGTACAATTGTTGCCCTAAACATTTCTCTAGCTTTCCTGAGTTTACCTGACATACATTTGTAAAATTGTCCATCACGATTTGGGAAGGGTGACAAAACTTTATTTAGATAAAAGCCAGCTATTTTATTGGGATAAGAAGTACAAAAACTGTCTATCTACCTAAGAGTAAGCATATTAAAAATCGACCATTTCAACACTTTTACCAGGTATTAAGACACCATTTCCTGAATAATTATTATATATTATCCTAAAAACCGCATTACGCATATTCTTAACAATTCATTTTTATTCATAACATGAGACCATAACAGATTTTCCTTGAAAAATATTTAATTTGTTAGCAGTTAGGGACAAAACCCATAAGTGAGGAAAACAGACCATTAGTTTATGTTTCCTACGTAATAATGTCACTTTTGTATGCAAAATGTTATTATGCCGCTACCTAAAACATGTTTTGTTTGGTTTTGATTCATTGTTCAGATATTCAACCTAAGCCAAAACATACAAGAGAATGATCTTCAACATCTGCAATTATGTGGTGAATACGGTCGGCAAGCTGCACAGGCAATGCGGAGGACAACTGACAAACCATTTCAGGTCTGTACATAATCTACATTCATAAAGTCGAAGCGGTTTTTTTAATTGGATAGACATTTGGAATTCACCCGTATTCAATTGCACTATGTTACATTACGGTAGTAACATAGTATTATACAGTATCGATAGAAAGTTTAATGGTAGTTAATATTTCGATTGAGACAGAATACCAACATTGTGTGAAATTGTTCCAGATGTATTATTATGTATGACATGGTCAGACCAATTTAAACGTTCGTTAATATAAACTGCAAGAAATTAAGTATCTGTTTTCTGTTCGATCACAGTATCATCTACTTTCAATGGTATGTTAAATTGTCCTGGTTAATTATGGGTTCTAAAGTATATGTACTTTGTTTCTTAAGATGAAAACATAGTAGGCTACCTTTCATCGAAACCATTTGGCAAATTTTTACTGTTCTGAGTTCAGAGTGTCCATAAGAACATTGAAATTCGAATGGGAGAGAAATCCATTTGTGTCATCAGTAAACATTATAATTGTAAGACAGTTGGCATATTAGAAATATCGATCATATAAAGTAAAAACAAGAGCGGGCCTAATATCGAGCCCTGTGGGACTCCACATTTAATATATTATATTTCAAAATTAACATGATTGTAAAATGTAAACTGCTTCCTGTTTGACAAGTAGCCCTCAAACAGATTTAAAGCTATTCCTCTAACATCATAAAACTGTAGTTTCTTTTTCAAAAATAGAGTCATCAAGACTGTCGAATGCCTTGCTCATATCCATAAAGACGCCGATGACATGTTTACAATTAGCCAAGGCGATTGACACTCTGTCGTACAATTGTACAATTGCGAGCTCAGTTGAATCTAACTTCTGAAGCCAAACTGATTTGGATTAAGGAGGTCATTCTCCGTCAAAAATTGATAAAACAAGTTTTTTGGAAAAGCTTGAAAAATATATAGATTGGGCGATAAGCACATAAATTAGAGGCTTCATCTTTTTCATGTGTCGTTATAAGTTGTGCCTTTAAAAAAAAATCGGGAATACGGCAGTTGTTAAGGAAAGATTGAATATTTACACAAGGGGTTAAAACGTTACCAATTATTTACTTTAATAAACTGGTGCTAATTTCGTCATTGCCAGATGAATGAGTTTGCTTAATTGAGATCATTATGCGTTGTATTTCAAGATGATCAGTAGGTTTTAAGAAGACTGATTTGTTTATATATTTAGGAAGATATTTTTTTAATCGTTACCTTGTGGACCTATCTTAGTCGCTTGCTCAGGACCTATGTTAGCAAATTGTTTATTAACAACGTTTGCAATATCTTTTGGGTTATCCAATGTATGGGTATCTTTCACATGATTGGTAATAAGAGCTTCCATTTCATTTTTTAAAATTGGAGCGTTTCCAATCCTAGTCTTTACCTTTAAAATTCATTTTTTGTTTAAACGAAAAGCACATCCACCCGATGTACGTTATCACTAGCTCTTTCATTGGAACCCTCATGTCCCATTGACTTTTGAAAGTTAACCCACCGTAATTTTATCAAAATAGGTCGCAAGCTCGCCATTGCCTATATAACACATGTACAACAAGTCGAACTTTGGACTCAACTTACCACGCGATTGTAAGGTTATAAGTTAAGCACACGAAGGATAAGAAGCATGAATTATTATAGATCAGTTCTGATTTGTTCATTTTGTCCATTTCATCCAACCCCCCACCGTAATTTTATCCATTTAGTATAGGCAAGCATTTTGCCGAGGTAAGCAAAAACATGAATATTCATGACCACCATTGACTATTCGATTATTAACAGAGAGGTGCATTTGTGCACCACATCAAACTCCCCTACTTTCAGTCAAGTATTTCATTGTATTATGTAGTTTGGTAGGTTTATTTTACTAACTGTTTAATTATCAGATATCAATAAAATTTGAAAGGTATGGAAAAGATTCTTGTATTTTATATTTAGCAAAGCAATCTCACATACAAAATCACTTTCAAGTGTCGTCTGATCCGCCGATTTCCGTCTGCTATATACGCGAAAGCCTACGTTTGTGCTGGCAAAAATGAGACAACCGGAGCAATATGTACCACTTTACCAGGTCGATCCCCGTCAAAATCAAATCACAAATGGCAAAGGGCTAATTAAGCCAACAAAGAGGTATAGAAAGACCAAACATGATCATCAAAATTCATGTAAACGTTCTGCGATCTTCAGAAAAAATCAATTTCGGAGCAATTTCTCGTAAATTTCTAGATAATCGTATGTATCGCTAAATACATTACAAATTGTCCATTACGAAATACACACGAAACATTATGTACGATGATCTCGCACCCAAATGAGTGTGTCTGACTATTTTAGCCCCTCAACATGCCCGTGTACCTGTTGAGTAATCCCCCTTGTATTTTGTCTATATTGTGCACCTATAATTTCGCGCGTTTTCCTTCTTGGCCCAACCGTCAAGCCGATCGGTCGCGCGGCACTGAATAGGGAGGGAGGAGGGGGGGGGGGGGGGGGGGGGGGGGGGGGGGGAGCCAGGGGAGGTGCATCGTAAAATGATGTTGTCTATATTATCGTTACCATCGAGGGTCTTTATCGGTGAATAAGCTCCCATATTAGGACCCGTTTTCTTGTTTTCCTTCTCCTCCTCCTTCTCTTGTACTTCCTTTTTCTTCTTCTCATTCTTCTTCTTCTTCTGCTTCTTTTTCTTCTTCTTCTTTATTATTATTTTTTTCTTCTTCTTTATTTTGCTTCTTCTTCACTTTCTTCTAATAGGCCTACATCTTCTTCTTCATCTTCTTCCTCATCTTCTTCACCTTCTTCTATTACACCTTCTTCTTCATCTTCCTTTTATTCGTCGCCTTCTTCTTCTTCTGCTTCTCCTCCTCCTCCTACTACTTTTCTTCTTCTCCTTCTCCTTCTTCTTCTTCTTCTTCTTCTTTTTCTTCTTTTTCTCCTTCTACTCCTTTTTCTTCTTCTTCTATTTCTTCTTCTTCTTCTATTTCTTCTTGTTCTATTTCTTCTTCTTCTATTTCTTCTTCTATATCTTCTTCTTCTATATAACAATATGTTTGTTCAAAGGCGATTGAAACCCAGTAGACGATAGTTTGCCCGTAATGTGGCAAAAGACCGCAGCACCAATCCCCCCCGTCAACCCGTAATGGTTTGTTCCCTATGTTATAGTGTCCTTTTTATTATAATTGGGAAAATAATGCTGATTATGGATGTGACGTAATTATGAAATGGCGCGTTTCAAGTAGACCACCCTCCTAACAAACAAGATATCAGGTGATATAGAGCCCATTTTGATAATTCCTTTTTTTTTTTTAGTGCATGATTGAGCCTGTTTTTTTTTTGGGGGGGGATAATTTTGTCATATTCTGGAAAATGGAAAAGTGACGGGTGAGTAGGGTAATTGTTCTCGGCCGGGGGGGGGTGATTGTCCAAGGGGGTAATTTTCAGGTGGTGGTAATTGTCCTCGGATGGTATTTATCGGGGGTAATTGTCCTTTGGAGTGGTTGTGCTTGGGAAAGTAATCTTTCGGGAAAAAATTACGGAAGGGGGGTTATTGTCCTTGGGGGGGGGGGTAATTTTCCCGCTGGTAATTGGCTAGGGTTATTATCCAGGGGTAACTGTCCTAGAAGCATATAAAGGAGGTTGATCTTTCCATTTTGTTATGTAGATCTTCATTTGTCAGATCATCAGCTATGAAGTATTTTTTCTTGTGCTGGCTTGACTGCAATTCGTTCGATTTTTTTGGAGGTTGGTTGACTCCTTTCGCTCACAGTTTAGATTCTTCTCTTCACTTATGATTGACCAACGGTTGGGTAATGACGAGGCAATGGTTTTTGTATCGAGGACCTTTTCTTAGATAATTTGTGACGAATTTAGAGACTGTAAAAATCCGTGTATTAGTCCGAGAGCGCCATCTTCTTCCATCTTCCAGCTAGATAAATCTTTCTTTCTTTCCTCCTTTTCTTTTTTTTTTTCTTGAGTGATCCATTAAACTACAAGCATTGCTTTTTAGTGGATTTCTCAATTTCCTTTATATACTTAATTTATGATATTATTATTATTACTAGCTGTTTGCGCCCGTTAAAAGAGCGCTCTTTGCTGTGGTAGCCATTTTGCGTTTGTTTCAGCCACACATCCATGGGGCGCTGCTACAGGAGTACGCGAACAAAAATTGAACATGTTTAGTTGTTTGCGTCCATCTTGCGTACGCAACTCTACCCCCGTGGACCACACGCCTACACTCAGCTCGCTTCGGTCTACCGATCTACCCCCCCCCCCCCCACAACCCGTGGACCCCACGCCTACACTCAACACGCTTCGATCTACCTGACCCCCCCCCCCCCCTCACACTTTGAAAAAATCTTTCTCTTGGGCCTGCATGTAACATGCTTATTCGTTTTGGTAACATGTAAGATGCAGATTTTTTTTTCTAGTGCTCCCCCCCCCCCTCCCTCCCCCAACGACGTTATGGCACTTCGGCCTGCACGCTGTTGTGTTCACGTGTAGGCCTACTTCAATGAATGGATAGACAATATTGGCATGTTTGGCCCTCCATAGTCTCTTCGACTCTAGCTCACTCAGCTCAGCTCACTCAGCTCGAGCAGCGCAGCTGGAGCTCAGTGCACTACACACTGAGTGATTTCAAGTACGGTGTTCGGTGTTGGTGTTGGTGTTGGTGTTGAGAGCTTGGAAAGGCTGCTGTGGCCGAGCACCTGGAGCGAGACGCCCTCCGTCCGCGGGACAGCCCGCCGGCGCCAGGGGACGGGCGGGAGGGGAGATTTGGGACGCCAACGTTTGCCCCGTAACGACCCCCCCCCCCCCCTCGACACCTTAGCGTATTATTATATGGATTATCTTTTATCTTTGAATGTGTTTATTACTTACCGACATTTAATATTAGATAACTACAACAACAAATCAATTCTATGTTGTATTGCAAATATCATTTGGTGTCAATTTTATGTAAGTATATTTCATGTGTTGATTGAGTTTGAAAATAAACTTAATCAAATTGATTTTTTGTTATTGCATTACCTGTATGCCATGAAACAACAACTACAACAAGATACACAATTCCCAGTACTGCTCAGATGTCATGTACTCAATTTTCTTGTCCTAACAGTCACTCATGTTCCTGGTTCGAGATTGGCCTAACCCATGCGAATATGCCTATGGAATAGGTGGTGGTCACAAATTTCTTCAAAAAAAGCTTGCAGTAAGTTGTTCTGTGAAAAGTGTTGCTTTCTCCTTTATTCTGACTTTTCAACGCTATTAATATTGCCGTTTGTTAATTTAATAAGTTACCTGTCTTTTCTAAACATTGGCGATCAGTTCCAACTACTTTTATTTCTACTTAATGGGCTCTGAAAGGCCGACGGTACTAGTTAGGAGGGATTTCGACCACCCTGTCACTGACAGGTGCCTATCTTATCAACTCAGCTCTTAATTAACATACGAAAAAGAGGATCTTGGGGGACCAATGGTCACCGATTAGGCATTGTTTTCTATATAGAGGGATCAAGTAGCTACAAGTAGTACAGTGGGCATTTAAGGCTTGTTCGGATATGGCGCAGGGAACCGCCGCCCGAAATAAAAACACCGCGGTTTTTCCGCGTCATATCTAAATGGACTTTTACTATTTCGGTCCCTCTGTTTCTCTTTCCCAGGCCTCAGTTTATTGGCTTTACAAACTGACGGATGTGCAAGAATCTCGCATTTTGATTAGTCAAACAAACAATACATGTGTTTCTACTGTACATAGTAATCGCAATGACAATGCAAAACAAACTAATCAATATTATATTAACGATTCAATGTACGCCACTCGGTTGTATTAAAAATCAAACTTAAAAGCCTCAAGCACATCAGCGAGTGTTTTGTAGCAGCCATGATCTAAACAGACATTTTAACCACTAAATTAGGCCTTAAGTGTTTAACCGCATGTTTATAGTTCAAGTTGTGTATATGCTTTACTTTGGAGCCCCTCTGTTTTTACAATGTATTGAGTAACTTCTAACAAGGTTATCTTGTGCGGTTTTACTTACTTTGTAAACTGTTGATGAGTATGCAAAACACAGAAATGTATTCCATCCCGATCCAATCCATACTAGGTATCTGGTAAGCACAGTGATCTGACTGACGTGAGGAAAGGAATCCAAGACTGCTTCAATGATACCAGTTGCTGTCTGTTTCCCTACCCGGGGTCAACGATTGCTACATACAAGAAAGGATGTAAACTCTCAGGTAAAGCCCCCCCCCTCCCACCCCCCCCCCCGTAAAGTGCAAGGACACATGTCGTATCTTTGTCATGTCCTGAAAGCGAAAAATTAGTCTTTCCCTTTTCCTGATATTTTTTGTACACACCAATAATATCTGAATCATTACTTGTGTCCTAATCCTTGAGAAAAACTGAGAGAATGAGCTATTTGTATTCGTAATCTTTATTCGTAATCTTTATTCGATAAGGAGTTAAAGAAGGGTCACTCTTTTTGTAGGAAAGGGACCTTCTCTTGCATGTCTGGCACACTGTATTTGCAGTGTGTTTCTTATTAACCAAATATCCCATGGTATGAACTATAAGCCGAACTCCCACAATGTAGCTCAAGAGTATGATACTTTAAGGACAGTTCTGGATTCAAAACCGAGTCATTTGGTGTAAACATATTATTCTGTAACCTTCTCGGTCCCGATATGTTTGTCCTTCTGGTCTGTTAGGGTTATACATCTGGTAGATTTCCTGTCAAGTGATAAATAATTTATTTCCTGAATCCCTATGAAACGCAACTTGCCAGGAGTATGGAATGCATGGAGTGCGCATTCCCTTTCCCTTGAACCATTATCGATGATGGAGAACCACAACCGTAAGCGTCTCCATATGCTAGTATACACATGTTGACTGCTTTGAGGGTCACGGTAAAAACTACGGCCCGAGGTGAGCTCGCATCTGTGTTTTGCCCCGAGACGATAGTAAGTTCTATATTTCAAGATATGTCATAGAATTTCATCTCCTATTGGAATAGATAGGACTTTGACTCCTACATCCAGGACCTACCTGCCACCCCCCCCCCCAAACTACAACACCTTTGTAGAGTTGATGAAGAAATCGTCAAGGCGTAACATCCCCCGAGGATGTCGCACAAGTTACATTCAAGGCTTGACGGACCACTCCAAGGTAATGTATGAAGACTACATCGAACACTTCCAGATGGACCCCTTTAGTGAGGAGACACTGGAATCTGGAGAAAATCTGACCAAGGAAATTGGTGAATCTAGAAGGAGGAAGTGGCAGGAATTCATTCAATCCACTGACATGACACATAGCAGCAGGAAGGCATGGAAAACGATCCAGATACTGGGCAACGACTATACAAAGACCCAACCAAGATCTCAAGTCACTGCCAACCAAGTTGCCCACCAACTCCTAGTGAATGGCCGGGGAAACCCTGACCATCACCCCAGAAGAGCCAGACTCCCTAAGGTCCCAGACGCTCCAAGCTCTCAAGATGTCCCAGGCTTCACTAGACCGTTCACCATGAACGACCTGCTTGCTGCCATCAAAGCAATGAAAAACAATAAAGCTGCTGGACTTGATGACATCTTCTGCAAGCAGATCAAACAGCTTAGACCAGGTGCTCTCAACTGGCTTCTCAAAATTGTCAATGAATGTTTGGGCACCAACAACATCCCAAAGCTCTGGAGGAAATCCAAAGTTAATGCCCTGTTGAAGCCTGGTAAAGACGCAGCCAGTCCAAAGAGCTACAGGCCTATCTCCCTACTGTGCCATACATATAAGCTGTTCGAGCGGCTTATCCTCAACCGCATCGCCCCATTCGTGGATGAACATCTCATTCAAGAACAAGCAGGGTTTAGGCCAGGAAAATCATGCACTGGCCAACTCCTAAACCTCACTCAGTTCATTGAGGACGGGTATGAGAGTAAGCTAATCACTTATTAATCCTTATTAATGTCATTTATTACTTAAGGACGTAGGTCCCCTAGTTGATTAGCATAATAGCACAAACATGCTTTAGCAGTCATGAAAAACAAACACTCGCAAATTATTATTTAATAAAATCTGAAAATGTTTACTAATATTTAGATCAATTAGGAATAAATCATTGTCATAATCATTCCATAAATTGGGGTAAAAATAATTATCCCACCTTTATGACCAACAGTGTAGCAATTCGCCCAAAATAAATTCCTTATACCTACGTTTAGATACATTTACACTAGCAGAATTCTGTATGTAATGAAGAAAAATGTTCCACAGAAACGGCCCTTGTAAAAAAATAATTGGTACTGTACAAATCAATGGCAAGTGAAATTTTTGAGCAGTTGTAGTATTATAACTATGAATATTATAGTTAATTATCAACAATTTAAATATGGAATCAGGAAGAAGATTGTGATGACATGAATGCATTAAAACACCTACATGTAATAAATATACATCCCTGTATTGCAACATGTGTAATGGGTAAAGTATTTGATCGGTATTGGCAAGGAAAGAAGATTGATAAATATTTCGTATGCATGTTTTTGTAGGAATTGTATAAATCTATCTTGATGAATTGAAGCAGCATTGCCCCAGACAATAATAAAATAACGTAAGTAAGGGTACACAATTGCATAGTATATCATTTTGAGTATACTTTTCGCGAGAGATTGCAATCTGAACATGATACCAATACGTTTATACAATTTTGTGCAGATGTCACCAATATGATTAGACCAAGAGAGGTTGACATCAATAATAACCACCCAACAACTTTTCCGAAATAACTCTCTGAATATCTGAATTAACCAAGTTTGAGTTTTATTAAATCTTTTTTGTCTGTTTTCTTTTTGGTAAAAATCATTCAGTGTGTTTTATTTTCATTAATGGAATGTTTATTAGCATACAACCATTGAACAGTCAATCTAATCTCAATATTACATGTAGTTTCAAAAGTATGTTTGTGTTTGTGTGAAAGGAAAATACTGGTGTCATCTGCAAACAGAATACATTTCAAAAATTATGAAGCATAAACTTTGTCATTTATATATATTATATATATTATATTATTATATTATTTATATTATATTATTAAATGTGGTGCAAGAATGGAATCTTGTGGTACTCCACATCTAATAAGCTGTAACTGTGATTTTGTTCTTTAATGTTAAATATTGTTTTTGATTTGATAAGTAACTTTTAAATAATTCCATTGTTATACCCCTGATTCCATACATATGCAATTACCCTAACAAAATACTTTGATCAACAATATCAAACGCTTTGTAATGGGGCTTTCACATATAGACTCCGGGGCCCGTACGGCGACTAAAAACAGACATTTGGGGAATTTTCGGCCGGTGCCCGGCGGCTTCCGTACAGTTCTTACGGGCGCCAGGACGTTTTTACCAGCCGTACGGGTTCCGTGGTGCTAAGTTGGCTGCTCCCAATTCTCCCGGCGTTTTCATCTGACAATTAGATCGTAGAAAGCCCGTAAAGGACCCGTGGGGCACCATACGGGTCCCGTGCGGGCTCTGGACAGTGCCTGCACCTTTTTATCGGACGGAGCCCGTAATCTTGCAGGCCGGGACCCGCTCGGCATCCGGCTGGCACCCGGCCGGGATCCTTACGGGCGCCTTGCATTTTTACTCGACCAATTTTCACCGGGCGCCGCAGAATATGTGACCACACATGCCTTAGAAAAAAATCGGAAGGGTCCCGCAAGGTCTCAGAAATCCACGGCAAGCCGCCGGGTAGGGAAAATCGTACGGGGCCCGGTGTATATGTGACATAGGCATAAAGATCAAGAAATAAGCCAATTGTTGTTTCTTCATTATCTATTGCACTTCTCACTTTATGAACAAAATCTATCAGAGCTGAAGATGTTTAGTGTCCTGCTCTGCATCCATACTGGCTATTAATTATAATATTGAACTTTGTAATAAAATATAAAAGTCTGGTATATATACACCTTTCCATATTTTTGGGAAAAAACAGGTAACACAGAAATTGAACGATAATTGACATCATTCCTGGTGAACCGCTTTTAAAAATTGGTGTATCTCTAGCTATCTTTAACGATGTAGGAAACGCTCCACATTTAAGGCATTGGTTTAATATTCACTGAGATGTTCACTTATCTTAAGTTTGTCTACAATATCTATACTTTTTTTTTTTTTACTAGTAATAGGTTTTAAAAATTAGGTTTGATCATTTTGAATTACATAATTTTTGTAATCATTATTGCACGAAGAAAAGGAAAGGTTCAAGTTGTAACCAATGCTTACAAAATGTGCATTCAATATATTACACATTTCCATATCAGTTGTAATTTTTTTTCATTACATTGATAGATTTAATAACAGTTTTCTTTTTCTGCGTACCAAGAGCCTGATTTATCCATGTTTTTTTTCATTTTCCTTTATCATTCTGAAATTTGCTTTCATAATATGCTCTTTTTGCACTATTTATAATATTCGTTACTTTATTACGAAATAAAAAAAAACATTTTCTCTATATACAATATGATTTTTCACATGAGCATATATAATCTGTTTTTCTTTTTACTTAACTTACGAATATCGTTTGTCAACCAAGGTTTGTCCTCATAAACTCTTATCAGTATTATTTTTATTGAGATTCCATCGTTGTAATTCCTACAAATAAGCACATATATTAATATTAGTTATCATAAATTATTTCGTCTGAAGTATTTATTTCATTTTTTTGCATAAACAGTAAACAGAAAAGTGGTTGCCTAATTCAGATAAAAAAAATACCTACATAGGTTTGGCAAGAATCATTTGTAATAATTTTATCAATCAGGGATATGGAGTGTTCGTTTACACGAGTCAGATATTGAATGAGAGGGAACCTGGAATATAACATTAAAATCTTTGTAAAACCATTACCAGATTGCACTTTACCCACCTTTAGAAGATCAATATTAATCTCCCATTAAACACAAGTTTTTGTTTTCTTTATGTACAATATCAATATTTGAATAAGAATCATGAAGCTGTTCAACGTAGTGTTTCTTTAATTCTAATCACTGACATTTGCATATTCATGGAGTTTTAAAAAATAAGGACATTGCATCATAGTTACAACTTAAACTTCTGATGTTTACATGAAGCAAGGATAGTTTATGATTGAAAGATTTTGTGTTTTTCTTTAATAATCAAATATAAATGTGACAAATTCCCCTGGTGTAAGATAACATATTGATGTCTTACTGACACCATCCTGATCTGCCGGTGATAAATATTTCATGTAAGGTATCTAAATCAGTATTTTCAAGACATTTTGCAACAAGACTTTGGCAAAACATAATTACACAATACTACAAACAAACAAATATATATGTAAAAAAAAAGTGAAATAGTATAAATACTTTTAAAAGAAACTGTTAATATTCACTGGAGAAAAGGAAAGAGCCACTAGAGGAGCCATTTTAGATTTAAGTGTCTGTTTTCAGTGTTCTTTTCCAGCTTTCTCGTATCGGCAGCACTTTTAATGATGTGTTTCTTTGATTTTCCGTTCGCGCTAGTCACAGCCACGAAGATCCGGGAATCGCTAGTCACACCCACGAACACCCGAGATTTATCAATAACTAATCTCTATGACTCATCAACTAGTCCACAATATATGTTAGTGATGATGTAAATTATTCATTTGATAACTTTATGGAAATACTTTTGCATTATGTGAGCTATGTTATTCCAATTCGCCAGCATACTCGTTCAAATAAAAAAAAATACCTTAGACTTTAATACATGGATTTCGAAATTTCTCCTGAAGTGTATTAACAGAAAGAAAAACAAATCTCTTTCACAAATATGAGAACAAACCAATTGTTCAGACTAAATTGGAATACTCTCGCTATCGCTCATTGAGACGATCCAATAACAATTATTTTACGATAAGATTTGTGGTATATAAAGACGAAGTCAATTGTACTTGGAGAGTAATCAATAATGTTTTGAAAGTAAAGAATGTATCAACACACGTCACAAGGATTTGGGTACACGAAACCAAAATTATGGACCATCTAGAAATAGCAGTACTGCACACGGTAGACGAAAGACTTGATGCATGGCTAGTCTTCAACGAAACGGAGTTAAGTCTTTTGTCAACTCTGTTTGTTGCTACGACTCAAATTATGGAAATGCAAGCATTACTTTAAGCAAAGAGAGCTGTTTTGTTCCTGGCTCATTTTTCCTGATTGAGGTGTCATATGAAAGGGCAGAAAATGAACTTTCTATGAATGTGATTTTCTCTTTTAAATTCAGATACCGCCCGCCAAATGATTTTTTTGGTACCCTCTCTTCAAATTGGTTGTAATCACTCATGCGTAAAATATACATCATATGGGTTGCATGAAATATGAAAGAGGAGGATATAAACTTTACAAATATGTTTATTTATATATATTGATCAATCACAATTGTGATTAAGTTATGATAAAACATCAATAATTCTCGGTTTCGTTTTTTCTGGGACACACTGTATTAGACAGAAGCACTCCACAACACATACATTACTTATGAGTTTAAATAACGTAGGTCAAGTCATTGATAATATGTCACTTACTGTCGGAATTTTCCTGGTCAATTTATTAACATAAATTGTAAAGATTCTAACAAACGATTATACATAATAATTAGCTCAATTTATACATGTTAACCACCCATGCGTGAAATATGCATTATATGAGTTTCATCAAATGAAAGAATAGGATCTAAGCTTTACAAATATGTGTCATTCATTAATCAAAACTGTGATTAAGTTATGATAAAACATCGATAATTCTCGGTTCTCATATATTCCCCTGTTTTCGGATATTACAAGAGGAGCAGCATTGACAACATATTCATTGAATTGCCTGGCTACTTCTGAATCTTATAGGATAACACGGTTGGCTTCAAAATTTACATAAATTGTCTAATTGTATCTACGTAACATATCCTTTAAAAATGTCTTCTTCTTTTTTAATTCCCTGTCGTACGTTTAGTTAGCTGATCATAGTATTATTAATATTTCTTTGTTTTTCGTATTTCTTTAATAAAAATATAACGGATTTTTAGGATATTTTTGATACGATATTAGATTGTTTTGTCTGTACAAACGTTGCAAGTGTCTGTCGAGCCAGGAAGTAGTTTTTCTATTATATAAGCATTATAATTAAGGGAAGGCATTCATTGTGTAGGTTAAGAGTTCCGTTCGTCATGTTCGTCGCGGGCTGCAGGGTGCTCGGGGTGATGGTTTTAAATGCATTTGAAATACCGAACGGCTGACATTTCGATCCCGTCAGTTTAATGTGACTATATTATTGTTATTTTTCTGATGCTTTTGTTGTTGTAGTGGTTACCAAATCTTAAGGCTATGCAAATTGATATGTACCACTGACTTTGTGAACTAATTGCAAAATTTGAAGTATAGGCCTATATGAAATATGAAACAAACTGAAATTATAAAACTGTAAACGGAGTTATTGTTACTTCTATTGTCATTATTATTATTATTATTATTTTATGTGAAATATATATGAAATATGAAACAATAAACTAAAGTTTAAAAAAATTGAAAACTGAATTATTATTATTACTACTATTATCATTATTATGATTTTGTTTATCAGTCTTGATATTATCATTATTATTACTATCGTTATTACTAATTTTATTATTATTACTATTACTAGTGTCATTATTATTATTTTATCAGCATTAATTATCATTATGATTACTTTTTTATTATTATTGTTATCATTATTAATAATATTATCATTACTATTGTTATAATCATAAGTTATTATTATTATTTACATTATTATGATTATTATTATTTCCCCAATTAACCGACCGAGCACGATTTCACGTTGCGCTTTTCTCGGACATTGTATAATGATTCTTAATTCGTTTCTTCTCTTTCTCAGACGCGAATGAAAAATTCAGGAATCATGTGAGGAAGTTGGTAGAGTCTATTTCTTCTTTTGGTAATCTCATAAAGAAGAAGATTGATGGTCAAGAAATCACGTGCGGAAATCTTGTGCAGTTTCTGAAGGTGAGCTACATGCTATGCCCCCTTCCCCACCTCGAGTGCCAAGAGAGAAGGGAAGAGGGAGTAGGTAACGTGAAAAAGAGAGTACACAGCCCCCTCGCACATTCTCCTCTCACCCTATAGAGTTAGGTACACAGACGGTTCCAACAGATGTTCACCAATTTTTAATGCGGGTTCCTTGGTATAATTTGATGCTAAAAAACGATTGCACTGACTTTTTTTTTGTTTTTAATAAGATGTGTACAAAGTGCCTAAATGTCATGATTAAGGAGCCCTACCATTGATTTTTAACATTTTAGAACATTTTGGCTGTAAATGTTCAATTCATGTTTTTAAAATATTCCAAAAAGCACTATGAAAAATACAATTAAATATGGTATACGTTAACACCCAGAGAAGAATACATGGGCACATGAGATGCTTAAAAGGGCCTAAAGAATAAGCTACTCTATACAGTACCGATGAATGCTTTAAAGTATTTTCTGGGGTAACAGGAGAAACGTTTCGTTATCAATGATACATAGCGGGTATAAGGCTATGATAGCCGAATATGTCTCAGATTCCCAAAACTATATTACAATGGCCCAAATGTTTACATTCGTGATTCAAGAGCATAATACTATAGTTAGTTGAAATATATTTTTATTTCAGTCGATTTTATTTATTTTCATTTCTGCATTTTTCCAAATACAATAACTAAACATGTAAACGTAGGGTAAAATACAAATATGCAAACAGTAATAACTTCATGTAAAAATTTGATTTACATATATACATATAATGAATATAATGGAGTTAAAGTATCATCCTAACTATCTATGGAAAAGTGCAGGAGACCGCCATCATAGGCGACGCTTGACTAGGATGGCGGCCTCGAAAGAAAAACCTTAAGGTAAAATTTTAATAAAAATGTGTTCCTACGATCTTTGTGTATGAGTCTGTGAGTGTATCATATGTGTGCGTATGTGTGTAGCGAATATTTTAATGTGCTATATTAAAGGTACTTGTTAATTCTAACCAATATTTTTATCACGGCCCAATAGGGTATGCCTGAAAATCATGTATTTTACTGAATAAAATATTAAAACATACGCGATATGATGTGCTGAACCCATTGATGATTGTCATGGATAATAGCTTATACACCGGCGGCACCAACACCTTCCATTAAAAGGTCTAAATAATGTAGTGATCATTAACGATATCACACATGAAGTTTATGAGATTTATAATTTGTAATCATTATGTTTATTTAGGCAATTACTTCACAAGGAGGAACTGAAATTAACAGCCATATAGCTCCGTTTGGTCTCATTTGAGAACGCCCCCTATCGGCAGAGTCCAACGGCCTAACATGTCCGTTAGCCTATGGACTTTTACCCCCAAAAAAATCGTTAACAAATCATTTTTTGTTTAAACGAAAAGCACATCCACCCCGACGTACGTTATCACTAGCTCTTTCATTGGAACCCTCATGTCCCATTGACTTTTGAAAGTTCACCCACTGTAATTTTATCAAAATAGGTCGCAAGCTCACCATTGCCTATTTAACACATGGACAACAAGTCGAACTTTGGACTCAATTTACCACGCGATTGCAAGGTTATAAGTCAAGCACACGAAGGATAAGAAGCATGAATTATCATAGATCAGTTCTGATTTGTTCATTATGTCCATTTCATCGAACCCCCCCCCCCCCCCCACCGTAATTTTTCCATTTAGTATAGGCAAGCATTTTGCCGAGGTAAGCAAAAACATGAATATTCATGACCACCAAGGACTATTCGATTATTAACAGAGGGGTGCAATTGCACACCACATCAAACCCCCCTACTTTCAGTCCAGTATTTCATTGTATTATGTAGTTTGGTAGTTTTATTTTACTAACTGTTTAATTATCAGATATCAATGATAGTTTAAAGATATGGAAAAGGTTCTTGTATTTTATATTAAGCAAAGCAATCTCACATATAAAATCACTATCAAGTGTCGTCTGATCCGCCGATCGCCGTCTGCTATATACGCGAACTAGCCTACGTTTGTGCTGGCGAAAATGAGACAACCGGAGCAATATGTGCGACCCCCTTCTATGTAAAGAGGAAGTCCACCCTGAGATTAATTTGATTTTAATAGAAGCGGAAAAATGAAAGAAACAGTTCAGTGAAATTTTATGTGAAAGTTATGACATTTAAAAGGTGGGATCATTCATACACAAATTGACAACTCTGTGACGTATCTTGCGAGCTCCCCTCCCATGTGCCCTGTACAAAAAAAAAATTCTAAAAAAATACATTTTCCCTCAAGAAATTTTCTGTCATTCATTCACCCTAAATATGATCGTTGCAAATATGTTTTTATACAACCCCTGTATACAACAAATCTATTCCGTCATCAAGAACTAAGAAAATGAAAGTTAATGAAATTTTCTCTAAAGAGCAAATTGGAGAGGTACTCGCAAGATACATCACAGAATTGTCAATTTGTGTTGCACTGATAACTTCAAAATTTCTGAACATTCCTATTTTTAATCGGATAATGCTCAAACTTTCACTAATTTGTTTCTCTATTTATTTTTTTATTTTTTATTTAAACCATCTTTATTTCCCCTTTAAACGCCATCAAAAACGATAGTGCTCGAAATTTATAGATGGGTGAGATATGATAATTTGACAATACAGCAATTATTTATTTATTTATTCAGTCTTTTTAGAATACAGGGTAGTCCCTTTGGAGCCACAAGGCCCACCTTTCAAGGGAGCCATGTAGGCGAGTGACAAAAGTACATGGAAAAGATTATAACATCCAAAAATGAAAATATATAATTATATACAATACTTAATACACATATTAATGACTTCCCTGATGCATACAATTACCATATAAATTATGTCTATCTGTATTATCATTTGTGTTTTAGTTTGTAATGTCTTGTTTACGTCTTTTTTTCTTTTTTGGGGGTGATATTTAAAAATATTTTTAAAAATCCACATTATGGGTCCACCCACTTTCCACAAGCCATCGGCTTTAGTGGGTGCTAATGATCCAGTACACTTCTCAATGTATATATATATATTGTATGTGATTTTCATGAAATTATAAATTGAATTTAATTGAAAATTGAATAGACAGTTATTTACTACTAAATATATTAGGTACGTTAACACAGAACACGTTTCAGTTTGAAAAGACGACCAACATTAAATTCAATCATGGTTAAAATGAGCCAAATAAACCAAGTGCATATAATTATATTTATCAATTAAACAAAACAAATTCACTGTATGCCTTGCACTGATAAAATGAAATCAAACGAAATTTAAAACATAGGCTACTTTATTTAATTGACCGTAAGACAGCTCAGAAACCTTGCGCTCTCTAATAATACTGTTTTTAACAATAGAGTATTCTTGTAGGCATATTGTCTAACAAATCTGTAACAAACATCAAATGCAACATTTGGTGATATGTTGATTTTTTTTAATGTTTTTTTTATTTTTTATAAATGAACCAAATTATGCCTGTTGTATTATATATTATATTATATTTCATTTCAGGATACTATGTATGCTGTACAGTAGATTTTGAATGGGCTCAAAATCAGCTCACAAAAGACTGTGTATGCACTGAGGCCTGTACCCAAAGGCCCTTCTCATTCACCAGAGAGGTGTTAATTTAACCATTCGGAATTTGTCCTTAAGGAGAAAATTGTTTAATACGGTAGTTGACAGTGACATAAAAGAAAAACGTGAAATTACCAAATATTAAAGGATTAGGGTAGGTGTAGGGAATTGGAGACCCTTAAGCACATTTGCATAATTTACATAAACATGAAAAATGTTACACATACAGAAAGTTTTGTATTCTCTTCAGTAACTTCTTTTCTGTATTTGGTAACAGAATTGTGGTCATGATGTAACTGATTAATAAGATAACAATGATTAATGACGTCATCAACAAAGGCCTCTCATTACCTACATGTGAAGGTAATAAGGGACAGTTAAAAATCAAGACATTTTAAATACATTTTGAATGAAAATGGAATTGTTATAGATGGTTCAAACACTTTTTGAAAGAGATACATGCAGCCAATGAACTTATTGTAATTTTGAAACGACTTTAAAACAATGTGGCCCAAAATATTTCTGTACATGTTATTTTACAATACCATTTATTTCATCAATTTGCTTTCTCTTCTTCTTCTTCTGCCTCTTCTTCTTCTTCTTCTTTCTTCCCTTATTCACCTTCTCCTAATTATCATTATTATATTATTTCTTTACTCTTCATTCTATTTTTCTTTTCTTCTCAAATTCACTCTCTTTGTACGTCTCTAGAATCTCATACTATACTACTCCGTTTTCGCCTCCTATAATACCCTTTAAATTCAGTCCTACTATATTGTGTTACTCAGTTCGGGAGCCTATTCACATACAAGCTATGCTTTTTATTTAGGCTCCCCACATTTTACATTGTTTTTTACCTTGCCTGTCTTATCCTAATATTTAGAAATTTCGTACTTATTTTCCGTACATTATACTTGATTTTTTTTTTTTTTTTTTTTTTGGGGGGGGGGGGTGAAATCTACTCTTTATACGCCTGTATGAAAAAATGAAGAAGAAAAAAAATGTTTTTTATGTAAAATGTGGAATAATTAAACTTCAATTGACCAACCAGCATCGGGTCATTGACTGTCCTCGGCATACTCGACATTCACAACCAACGACCCCATCTTGGACCTGGTGTCCCCCATTGCCTAAACACATTTCTGATCAGACACCATTCATAACGTGCATTGCAACACCCATTCACAACACACGATGGCCATAAGTTCTATGCGATGGTTGGCACACTTCATAAACTTCCTTTTAAAACCACTTTCCAAGAGCCACCCCTAAATATCTGCATACACCACAACATTCAGTGAAAATGGTGTTTTTATATCAGAGCAAAATTTTACGATCAAAATTGGTTATCTTGGTCAATTTTGCCAATTTTCTCGGAAAAAGAACGCATTGTAGTCTTCGAAATGAATTGGATATATGCAGTAGTGTTGTTAAAGGCCACAAATGGCGCTATAGCAATATTGGAGCCAACACGGACAGACAGTGATGGGTTCAAGCTTTGTGGTCTCCAATTCCCTACGGTCTCCAATTCCCTACACCTACCCTACATCGCAAAACAAATCGTGGGCAAAAATGTATGAAACAAGAACAATTAAAAAAAAAACACTTTTAAATGGAAAATCTTAAGTTTCCCCTTGTCGTACATATAAAAGAAATACATTTGAGGAATATTCAGTCAGGTTTTTGTATAATTCAGGGCACACATGAGGCAACAGGTGGGACTGTTCAGCGAACTCTGCCATTTCCGCCAGAACCTTTTGTTTTATAAGCTGTGATTGTTAGCGTCATCGAAATTGTTGGGTATATATGTATTTTTTTAATAATGATATCAATTAAACGTTAATGGTCACTAACATTATTCTAGCAAGACAATGTGCCCTTCGATGGGCCAATATTTACGATTTAATCAACAAAGTTGACCTTGAATCACATATGCTACATTTGGACCCTTCAACTATAATTTGGGGTACCTGAGACATTTTGGGGGATCAACGTCTCATACCAACAAAAAAAGATTTACTGTGCTCATATTAACTGTCTCTTAACTGTCTAGAGTAGCTGACCATCTGGGCCGTTTTTTGCCCTTTAAGCAAGTTCAGGGCCCTATGGTCTTCTTAGGGTCTTAATCTATACCATATTTAGTTCTTCATAGTGGGTATATTTGTTCATTTTTACACCAAACGAACATTTATCTAGCCAAAATGAAATTATTAAAATCGTTGTAAGGACTCGATAAAAGCTACATTCTGAGCACTTTTAGGCACATTTTTCTTTTTAATTAGTAGGTGCCATCGTTTTCAGCACCAATTTTTACCAAGGAACCCGCATTCAAAAAAAGGTGAACACCATTTCCCCGTTGGAGCCGTCTGTGTACCTAATAGCCCTGCTGCGTGTGTGTGTGAAAACGTCAATCGTGAATGATTAAATTTAACATTAGAATATGGATGTATGATAAGATTTCAAATAAAGATGTACAGTATCTTCATTTTCTTTGAAATTGTTAACAAAGGTCTAAAGATGGCAGTTTTTGTTTCAATTAATCAATTTAATCAAATCAATTCTCATGATCTGTTTTGATTTTTTTTAATGCTTGATTTATATTCTATTTTGATTGATTATAACTATTCAAAGTGTACCACTCACAAAACACGTTAAAGCTTTCGATGTAAGACATTCTATATCGTTATACAATATTCACAAAATGATCTTGAAATATTACCCCAAAACCGACTCGTTGAGTAGATTAATCGACGTTCGCATAGAATAGCGGGCTCACTGAACTCATATTCAACTTGGGTCCCTTTGAACCGATTTCTTTCATTATTTTTTGTTCTTCTTTTCAGTCGTATGTAGAGGCATTTGAAGGCGGACGCATCCCATCAACTACAACGTTGCTCCAAGTAAGCAAGGACTGTCGTTTGTTAGGGGTGAATGCGACAGAAGGCACGACCTTCTCCTCCAATTACACTAGTGCATTGGCCCTGACAGCTAGACTCACACTCAAGCCACTGGTGTTGAATACTCTATCGTCACCGTCTCTTCTACACCAATTTCTAATCCCTCAAATTTTGACAATCTGTCGCCCTTGCAACCATTGGTAGCACATTTTGTGTACTAAATAGTAAGATTAAAGGGAGTGTGTCATGACGAAACTATGTGTCTTTCCTGTGGCCCTACTCGGGGCCAATCGGGTAAAATACGACTACGGACGACGCGACCGCAGCATTCACGTGCGTGCAACATACGCGAAACCGAAGCGTGAGGAGAACTTCGGTCTGTTTCGCGAACGCTAGCGCGCTGACCCAGTTTAGCGCGCACTGACCCAGTTAATCAAGTCCATTCGTATACGTGCAGTTATCCAAAAGAAGACGTAGATGGCGTTAACCAGTATTTGCCATGATGCACTCCCTTTAAGATTAGAAGTAAGATTATACAGAGGCCATTTTCTATTACACTTCAAATTTTAATGACCAGAACTTTTTAGATAACGAAAATAACACCATAAGTCCACAACCATGCAATGTGAATACAATTGCCCTGTATACAATATTCCCCTTGAATTATGTTTTTAACCAACCACTTGTGACTGAATAGTTTTCATGAAATTGTTTTGATTATTTAACTTGATTTTCTCATATTATAGACTACAGCCGTTGCCCATCATCTTGTTGCCTTAGCGCATACTAAGGCACAATTCGTGAAAGACGTCAAGGAGGTATTTATTATTAACAACTTTATGACTCATACCTTACCAATATTCTTCCCGATTTATGTTGCTCGAGCATGCATGTGGCATATTAAAGTTTAAATCTAAAGTACTGAACAAAGGCCCTAAATCAACAAGTCTACCTTTCATTCTTGAGTTTAAAAAAACACAAAAAGAATATCAAATTTACAAGGAGCATAAATAATTCAGTTGTTGCACTCATGTCCCTTTTTAAAGCAACAATGTACGATAGGTACTACCTCCATCGCCATCTCAGGTCAGCCGTAGCAGTTTGGTCCCGTTTCATTGCTGCGTACTGTTGGCAAATTGACCTCAACATGGTGCTGTGCAATAAGGGCAGAAAGTTCATCTGTTCAGTATTGCTTTAAACCCTATCTGGCATTCCTTCACTACGCAATTAAAACCCTGTCATTTTCAGCATAATAGCCCCTGTTAAATCAGAATCCTGTATCCGGCTCTGATGATATGACTCATCTCGAACAGGGTGTGGCGATTTTTTCCCCCCCTTTAAATTGCAATTTAATTCAGCGATCACAAAGAAATGTTTTCATAAAATTCGATGCAAATCACTAATTGGAAATCATGATTTCTCATCAACGTCAACATTCCTACCGTTGAAATGAAATTTATACCCTATCCATAATGATATATATAGGCTTCCATTTTATTTTGAGGGGATAAATTCTCTAACACAATTTCAAAACGTGAGATAGATATTGTGTCCTATCAATTTACTTTAGCGTTCTTCTTCTTTTTCTCTTTCTTTCTTTTTTTCGTTTTCGTTTTCGTTTTTCTTTTTCTTTTTCTTTTTCCTTTTTTTGTGTTGGTCTTGTTGCTGCTGTTCGTCTTAATTCTTCGTCTACTACTAATAGGCCCTTACTATTACTAGTACTACTACTACGCTTCTTCTTGTTGTTCTTTTTCTTGATTCTTCTTCTACTACTAATAGGCCCTCACTACTACTACTACCACCACCACTATCACCACCACACCATTACTGTCTACTTGCAATTGCTGCTACTAGTACTATTGCTATTACTACAACTACCACACATTTCTTCCCTTTCCTCCTTTTCTTCTCCCTCTCTTCTTGATCGTCTATTTCCTTTTTAAACTTTCTCTTGCCCTCCTCATTTTTCACGGTTTGACATACAGGGCTATCATTGTCTACAACTGTGAAAAAGGATGATAAATTTAATAGACTAATAAGATACATATGTCTAATGTTATTTTTAATCAGGAATGTGGTGCTGGTGTTCCATACATGCATCCCATTACACTCGATTACAAGCTAGGTGATTTGAAGACCAACGCTGAGAGCACTTTCGCAGATTATTCCAAAGTACGAGACCAAGTAATTAATGACAAATACCTTGGGGAGCTATCTAACTTCATGGAAGAAACATGCAAGGAGTATACCAAAGCAAATGAAAACAAGGCCAACCTTCTCGACAAGTTTAGTACTCTCGTGTCTCAAAGCCTCTTCCCGAAGACGATGTTTGCACCGATCTCGAAGGTAAGGCTTTTTGCATGAGTATGTTAGCCGCCATAAGCATTTAGATGTTCACTTTATTCCGACGATTATTTGATGACGGAATATAATCGGGATAACAATGTGTAGATTAGAACTGGGTGAAATGGGATTTAACAAAAATCATGATGTCAGACTGGCTACTGTGTAAATTTATAAATGCATGAAATATTATTTTTATCTCTCCAAATTTATATCGTATGTGATAACAATACTAGTAGGGTGATCACATTACCTGTACACACAGTCTGCCCCATGCACATACACACTCAACAGCAGTCAGTTGGTAGAAATAGCAATTTTCGTAAATTTATTTTTTTAAAAACCGAACAATATTTTTAAATTTTTATTTCACATATCACGGTTTCAAGCATACCTTTAACTACAATTCTATGTAGTTTCATTGTTATAGGCATGTAGGAAATATGTTAAATTAGTAATTAGAATATTGTCTTTTCAGCCATGTGTGACATGGCCCGCTGATCGCCCATTGACTGTTATTCTGCGTGGTGAAAATGCACTTCAATGTATAAAACTCCCCTACAAAAATGCAATATCCTGATGTGTTTCACTCATTGAATTAATTTGTTATTTACATTCAAGGTAGCCACAACTGTTCTGGGGTCAACAAATTTTGTTTTTCTCTGAAATTCAGTCCTTGTGGAATGTAATGGCCTTTTGAATTGAATGGTTTCTCGGAAAATCGTCATAAATCCTCAAATCTTACATTTAAAAAAAAATCTATACTGTAATGTAGCTAAAAGTCTGCAAATTCTTATCATTTGTTCGATTTTTCTGAATAATTTGTGAAACATATGAGGAAATAGCTGTAACGGGGATCCAAGTAATTTCCATCGCCATATTTTATTGGCATAGCAAAAATATTTGGAATTTAATGTTAATATTTGGTGTAAATATGATCTATAATTATATGATTTTAAAAAAATGCCAACAAAATGAACAATTTATAAAATTAGCTGAAATGACCTAATTTGCATATTTGATGAATATTCATAATTTTTGTTTTCTTCAAACAAAATAACAAAATATATTTCCATACATGTCTGATATACATAGGTTTCATTGATGTATCATGTTCGGTTTTGATTTGATTACATATGCGCATATTAATTAGACGGACTTAGTTATTTTCACAACTTTTTAATATCTGCAGATTCGCAAAAATGGCAAAAATGACTTATTTTGTTTGCTTCTGTTTTCAAAACGGTAATAGATATATGAATTTTCTTTTTTGTATTTTTTACCACAAAGATGATATTTTAGTGCCTGGTAATTTAATTTATTATTCGTGTCCAAGAAAGTGATGAATTAAGTTGTCAACTTTTTCAAAATTTTGCCATTTTTGCCAATTTGACCATTTCTGGCAGGTTTTTCGGTAATTTTGCGATATCAAAAAAATTGTATAAAATCACAACGCATTGACCGATTTCAATTCTTTTTTTTGTTTTTCGAAGCTTTCATAAAGCTTGATCATTTGCAATCATCAAATAACATGTGTTTGTTGTACTTATTTTTGGTGTGCTATACCTAATACTAGGCTACACAGAAACATAAAAGAAACCTTCCTTATATTTTTATCGTTTATGCAATTAATCTTTTTTCATTGTACTAAATTTTCTTTTTCTTTTCCTATTCAAATTTAATAAGTTCCCC
This sequence comes from Strongylocentrotus droebachiensis, assembly GCA_035222895.1. NCBI lineage: Eukaryota > Metazoa > Echinodermata > Echinoidea > Camarodonta > Strongylocentrotidae > Strongylocentrotus > Strongylocentrotus droebachiensis. The sequence goes on from JAVYIG010008461.1 coordinate 80,705, forward strand.
TTTTCTATTGTAATACTTGCCCCATTCCCCTTTTGTTGTAAGTGCGCCCTTTCTAGCTCAGATAAGTTCCCTTTTACTTTGTCGAGGGCCCTATTTCAATTCCCCCTCTTATAAGTGCCCCCCTCTCACATCTGATTAGTGTTTGAGGAGTGTCCCCTTCTTTTCTAGTTAGGACCCCTTCCCATACTTATGAGTGCCCCTTTTTCAGCTATGATGCCTCATTTTCAAATGTGACAATTGCCTTTTTTAAATATAGTAAGTTCCCCTTGATAATTTTGATAAGTGCCCCCTTTTACCTTGATTTTCCAATGTCGCTCACAAAGTGTGCCCTTTTAAATTTATCAAAAATTCTAAAGCCATATATAGTATCAAAGAATCGGAGCATTTGTTTTGTAGTAACAAGTTCCCTATTTTTACCACTACGACGAAAGGCAATGGAACAAGTGGGGTTGGGGCGGAATGCCCCAAGAATCATCAAAACGATGGGAGTCCTTTGTATAGCTTTTGTTTTAAACTCTATCTATTAGTCATTTCAATATAAGATGTGTGCCCTCTTTAACTACAATGACATATTCTACTAAACTGCTAAAAATGGCATCTTCCAACCTACTGCTAAAAGAGGCCACTTCTAACCTATCATCCTTTGAACGTCAGGCCCTTTAAGCATCACGAAATGCCAAGGTAATAAATTGCCCCTTTGTAAAATAAAAATATCTAGTTTTAGACAATGTATGAGTTTTAAAACTCAAGGCAATTGAAATCTCCTGAACCAAATGTATTCAACATTTGACAGCACAAACTTTAAACAGCAGCGAATTTTTATTGGACGTCATTATTAAAGTTTAAGTATAAAAATTTGTTAAATAACAGAACAAAACAATATAATTTAGTTATTTCACAAGACCTTACCGTTTAAACATAATTCATTTATTTGTAAAATTGCATCACATTCTGAAATTAAGTGTAAATACTGGAAAAGAGATGAAAATACGTTCCACGCTATATTATACAGTGCGTATCAAAAAAGCAAATGGACTTTGGTAGATTATGATTAAAATGTCATTATCGATGTAACCTTGAAATCTATTTCATGGAACAAAAAGTAACTTGTTTTCTTTCTAATAATACTCAATTCATTATTTTTCTGCCACGGATAACTGAGCACCAGGGCGTTTGAAAAGTACCGTCAAAATCTCCTTGTACCAAGTTTGGGCTGATGCACCAAATTTGGGTCAGGCCATATGCAAGTGTTACTTTGACGATTTGAAATTTAAAATTCTGCTTCGTGGTTTAGTGCTTCATTTTTTAAATGATCCAGTGTATCTAAGCTTTTATTGGACCTTTTTACCAATCCACAAGATAAACTAAAATTATTTTAAACAGCCTACTAACTCCTTATTATTTTCATGATATCTACGATCTCTTTGCTTACTTGTCCAATTTACATGTATATGATTCGTAAGGTGCATATTCTATTTTTCGGACTGAAACAACAATGCGTAAGGGCATTTGACTGCTCACTCATCCATGGCAGCAGAGTTATAATTAAGGTTTCATTAAACTGAACATAAGTTGCTTTTTAAAGGGAAGGTTGAGGTCTGGGGAATGGTGAACAAATCATTCGTGAGCGTTACCATTATTATTATGCAAGTGTGGAAGAACATCAGAGAAAAATGTTCCCTGAGAAGCACGGCTCTCCAAGTGCCTGTATATTCTAAATATGACAAGTTACAGCTAAAAGATCAGGCCCGGTTTTAATGCCACATGCTTGTGTAGTCCCATATGCATCTTTCTGTGGACAGGTGCCTGCTATTTTACCAAGACTGGGCCTAATTTCTTATCATGTTGATGACTCCAGAACCTTGAAGTACTTGTACTCTGGCGTAAAGTAAAATGTTTAATTTGTATGCTGTTTATGATGTGTACGTCGTTATTAATGAAAGGGTATTTCCTGGATATGACATTGTAGTGTCTTGATAGACAAGCAAACCAGACTAGGTCAAGGTCCAAAGTAATCGATTGATTTTATTCACGAAACGATCGAAATTCACCGCCACGTCACCGTTCCCCAAGGTCGACTCAGGATTATACATCAACGACATCTGGACACCCCTCATCAACAAGTACACTTATAGAAATCGGCTTTTGTCAAACTTTAGAGAAAGAGGGAAAGGAAGCAAGAAGAATATGGTGTTGGCATACATTGGCATGTCACAGAAACGGTAGTGACGTTTGAATTGTAGGTTCTGATGACTTTCATCAATGTCTTTCAATCTACCAAAAACAAATTAGCAGGCTATCAAGTTTTGAACCAAACCGTCCAGTATCGCAAATTCCTTTTGAATAGCTACGTAGCTATTGGATTATGCCAAAGTTTTGAGATGAAAAATATGGAGGTGACGGGGCGGCAAGAAGTTTATATAAAGTATTAAAATATGATGTAAATGCATCATCCGACATCATACTTCTTATCAAAAATTCACCCGCTTGGTGATAGCTAGCATCTGCTCGCGATATATTCTGTTTTTCACGTCAATATGTTGCGGTTGCTAAACTGTTAAAAGGTCATCCCCACAATTGTGCAACAGTAGTTATACATGGCGGTCATTTTGAAAAATGACCGTAATTTCTTTCCAGCAGCATATTGCAAAGGTAGTCAACCTAGAAAGTGTGCAAGGAGGTTCCCTGAACATGTTGATACCTAACAACCATTTACAACATTCCATGTCTCAAGAACCTGCTGTGACCCATGTGTATTGTGTAACCGCAAACCTATACTGTATATATTATAATATTCAATTGATATATGAATATATTGTATAACGTTTACCATGAATGAACATCTTTAGTGATTGTTATTTATTTAGAAAAGCATTTATTGTGTACTAGGCGACCGCAGAGGCTAATAACTTGGCTGCAGTAGCAAGTGCTAAGGACAAATATACGAAGGATATGGAACAGGTGAGTAGAGTTTGGCAATAGTAGATCAATATCATATGGGCTACTCATAAGTGTAATACTAATCGTATATTAATGTTACAGAAAAAAGCATTTCGAGTTTGTACCGATGCAGGTTATCGCGAACACACTGACTCTTTATTAGCCACATTAAAAACTCTAAAATTAAGTGATATCCACTACTGTAGTGCCTGTAACAGGCAAATATCTCTGTTCATGATTCGGCTTAAATTCGGCATTCTTCCCCCATCACTAGTAATATTATTCCAACATAATTCTAATTTTCATTCTTACCCAATCAGGCATTCCAATGACTATCACCTATTTAACGCCAAAACCGCCTTAGCTCAATACTCAATTAGGCATTCTGGCCGTGATACCTGGAATGCACTACTCCTGAAATAAAAAAAGATGAATACAATGCTAAGTTCAAAGTTCAATTTATTTCTCCACAAATGCAAAACATAGGGAGCTACATAGAATAAAATACATACATACAATACAATAATAGAACATGTACATTATATATAAAACGACTCCAGTTGGAGCAATGTATGTTTTAAAAGAAACAAATCAGCAAATGTGGAAGGGGTAGTCAAAAATCAAAAATGATTTGTCGAGGACTACATCCAAAAATTAAAACAAATTATACAATTAAAACTTAAAAGTAAATATAAGGTAAAATTATGAGGTGGTACCAATAACGAGAAAGAAGAGGGAGAAAATATCAAAGACAGGGGGGTGCATCTACCTATATGTGAATCTTGTAAAGGATGGGTTACTTAACAGGAATAATCTTAACTTAGCCTTAAATGAATACAATGAAGAACAATTTTGATGTCAGGAGGAAGATGACTCCATAACATAGGTCCATTGAAGGGTATCCGTTTTGTAAATAAAAGAAGTCTTAGCTATGGGTATATGGAAACTATTTGCATTTCTCGTAGCATATGAATGAATAGAAGAGTTCAGTATAAAAGGTCATCAAAGACAGGTGGCAAGTTGTTGTGTTTGTACTGGAACATGAATTGACCAAGCTGCATAATATTTATAGAATTAACATTTAAAATATTCACCGTTTAAATAGGGGTGCAGTATGTGGTCGGTAGGAAGATTTGGTTATCAAGCATATGGCTTTCTTTTGAAGAACTAAAAGTCTATTCAGAAGGGTTACTGAGCAGTTGCCCCAAACAATATTTGCATACGACAAGTAAGGAAGCAGCAATGTATTATAAAGGTCACATAATATTGGCAAAGGAAATAATTTATGTACAACATAAAGAATACCTATTGCACTTGAAATCTTGGAGGCAATGTGGTTAACATGTGTCTTCCAGTTTAAGCCTTCATCTACATATATTCCTAAAAATGTTGTTGAACAGACTCTGGATAAATATTCATCATTTAATTGCACATGTAATTCATCAACATCGAAATTGATATTTCTACCTTTAAACACCATATAATTAGTTGTAGTCATGTTGACCTTTAATTTATTAGCATAAAACCAGCATGAAACCTTCTCCAATTCTGTTTTCAAATCCCTATTCAGTTGCTGAACAGATTTACCAGACAAAAACATATTTGTGTCATCAGCAAATAATATAAAGGACAGTTTACTAGAAGCATAATGAAGATCATTAATGAATAAGAGAAACAATGGGGGGGGGGGGGGGGGCAAGGATACTCCCTTGAGGAATTCCAGTCACAAAGTTACATAAATCAGAAGACTGTTGATCAATGATAACAAATTGTTTAAGATTATTTAAATTATTTTCAAACTAATTCAAGGAAATACCTCTAATACCATAAAATTAAAGTTTTTGTAGCAAATATGAATGATTGACACTATCGAAAGCCTTAGAAAGATCAAGAAAGATACCAATTGAAACCAGTTTGCTTTCTATGGCACGGGATACATAATTCATGAATTCTATTAAAGCCATTGAGGTTGAATATTTCTGCCTGAATCCAAATTGTTTTGAGAACAAAATATTATTTTTATCAATATAGTCAATGAGTCTTCTGTAGACAAGTTTTCTAAAATTTTGGAAAATACTGGCAAGATAGATATTGGTCGATAGTTGTCTAAACACTCTTTACCCTTACTTTTATATATAGCAATCTTTAGTTGATCCGGTATTGTTCCAGAGATAAAGGATTCGTTAAAAAGACAGCACAAATGCTTTGTATACAAAAATATGGTCTTTTTAACAAATGTTGGATCTATATTATCGTATCCCGCACTTTTACCCACTTTCAATTCTTTAGCACAATTAATTATTTCTGATTCAGTTACAGGTTTAACAAATAGAGATTTAACATAATTGTCTGTGAGATAATGTTTAAAATCTGTTCTCAGCAAAGGTATCGACTGATTCCAATAGAACTGCCGATTGTACTGAAATATTCATGAAATTCCTTTGACATTTCAAGTTTATTGGTTATCTTTATGTTATCTTTAATAATATAGTCAGGACTATTGTTTTGCTTTTTTTGCTTTATGATTTCATTCAAGTATTTCCAAGTCTTTTTTATATCATTTTTTATAGTATGGAATTTCTTATAAAAATATTCTTGCTTTGCATGCCTAATGTCGTTGTTCAAAGAATTTCTAAAGTTTTTATGATTGCTCTCACGGTAAGGAGATGGATTCAGAATGAAATTCTTATATAACCTGTTTTTATTTTTACACCTCTTTCTCAAATCATTAGTTAACCAAGGTCTAATGCAACTACTCCCTTTTACATAGACTTTTTTCAGAGGAAAGCATTCATTATACAGTTTCATAAAAGATTGTAGAAATATATCATATTTTACATTAATATTAGGTTCATCATAAAAGTCATTAAAATCTATTGCATGAAAATTTGCACTGAACATTTGTATACCAAGTTCAGATATCTTCCTACGGTAAAAAGATTCCTGTGACTCGTGTAGAGGTTCATTCCAAGAAATCGTGACAAAGATTGGCAGGTGGTCGGTTATATCAGTCAAAAGAATTCCAGCCTTTAAGATATTATCTCGAGTATTTGAGAAGATGTTATCAATAAGTGATGCTGTATCTGTAGTAATTCTTGTTGGATTTAAAATGGCAGGATAAAAACAATTTAAGAGCATAAATTCAAGAAAAAAAAAGCTATCTTTTAAAAGAGCGGTGAAAATGTTTCTAATTGCTCATTATCTTTAAATCCACCATCAAAATTCGCTTTCCTTCAATCTTCATAATTTCTCCTGGTACGCCCGTCATTACAAAAATCGATTATTTTCAGTACTCTTACTTTTTTGCTTCCATTCATTGAAACGTTGATTATAACCTTTCATGATCTGGTATGAATAAACGTAAGAATAAAGAGTGGCCTACTTGGGATACTGACATTGTTTTGTATACAAACATTTCAAGGCTCTGACTCGCAGGCCCAGGTTTACAGGCCTTACATACCAACTCGCTGATCTCACATTCGTATTCGTATTGTCCAGAAACCTCGCGAGTCTTCTCATTCTATAATATATCCCAAGTTGGCCACCCAATATTCAAATGCCTCTTTGTTATCATCATATATTAAGTGAAATCCATCTACCACATAAGTTTTTTAATCTTGATGTACACCCTTCCTTCTATTTTCCCTTTTTTTTCTCTCTCTCTCTCTTTTACTTTTACCAATATTTTTTTTTCTCCATATTTGTATTATTATGTATCCATTGAGGGAAGTCATGCTATCAAGCTTTGCTTATTTTGTCAACCCTCCTGTTTGAAGTTTTCGATTAGTTACAGCCAACTTTACTGTGTTTTACATATACTCTTTTGTCATGTTTAGAATGTTCAATGATTTGTTTGTTATATATTTTGTAAAACTGCAAAAGAAAAAGAACATCAAACAGAAATAATAAATCAGATCAATCAAATCAAAGTATCAAGGCTGCCATGTTCATATTTCAGGCTGTAAAGTGATTGTACCAGTGCCACTGCTACAAATATTTAACAATGTGGTAATAAGTATAAAAACTTCTTCGTCGAGTGCCTGCTTGCATACATTTTGAGTATCACAATGTAACTTAGCATTACATGAGAAACATTTTTACTGGTTGGAATGATGTATCTGCCACAATTAGCCTTCATTTTCCGTAACATTGTTAGTTTTATAGTAAAGGCATATACACGTACAACTCTATACCGTGGTGTCCCCCAAAAACTATACACTTTTGAAATGGCTGCCGAATAAAAAAATATATGATTCTGGGGGGGGGGGGAAGTTTTATATGTATGGAAAGCTCATAAACTCAACTTTCATATGACACCAAAAGGTCCGAAAATAATTCATGGTTGGGTGAGCACTGCTCACTTTGTAAAGGGTATGAAAATTAGGTTGCCCAGGATTTAGCCTTCCAATTTGTGAGAGCTTACAAAATTGAGGGTGATATGATACATTCATGATTTGCTGAGTGAATTTCATGGTTTATTAAACCAAACTTTTATGCATGAGTGAACAGGAATTGTATTTTTTATTGTAGCACTGTAACTTTCCCTGGTAGACTCAGTGGTGTGTTCATGGGAGTCAGGATGGGGTGATGGTACATGTCATAATTTCCATGTTACAAACTGATATTTTTTTACATCTGTGACTTTGAATAAAAACCTTCACCCCACATTTCAATTATTGTAAGATTAGTTGAACATCTCATTGATTTATTTAGTACCCAGGTAGGGATTATGTAAATTAAATATTCAAATACGGTTTGTTGACAAAAGGAATGTCCGAGATATCGGCTACTTATCCCCCCCCCCCCCCCTGGATCCGCCACTGGCTCAGGCTAAGTCCTTCTCGAACTCCATCGATTCACTGGGCTTCTTTCAACACGTGAACGGGCCGACCCATCGGGCTGGCCACACGTTGGAACTGATCAAGACGAGAAAAATAGATGACATCATTTCATCGGTCCGCATCCTGTCCGGGCTTCCGTTTGATTATTCAGGAATCATCACTGACGTCATCCTTACCGCTCCCAAGAACACAAAGAAACTTGTGCAGTACATGCAATTTCGGAATGTTGACATTGCATCTTTTAAACAAGTTATTCAGAATTCTTCCTTGGCTACGTCAACGCCAGAGCATTCTTCTGAAGCAGTCGGTGTGTATAATGATACCCTGATCCAGCTCATCGACAAACATGCCCCGATGAAGAGACAGACTATCACAGTTAATTGGACCATCTGCTCCCTGGTACATGGAGGAGTTGAGAGAGGCCAAGAGAATCAGGCGTCTAGCAAAACGACGGATGTTGAGCTCTGGCCTTCCCTTCTACAAACAACAGTATCAGCAAAAGTGTTTGTCTTATTACACTACCCTTTAAAAAGCCAAATCCAAGCATTTGACTGCTAAGATTGCTGAAGCTGACACGAAAGAGCTCTTTCGCATTGTCAAGAGACTTACTTCTTCTTCCAGTCAGGAAACTATCCTTCCTGAACTCCGGACTGCTGTTGCATTGGCC